>APFE030431089.1:94325-106137 GCA_000404065.3 Pinus taeda
ATATATTGAAAAATATGTATAGTCGAACCTAATGCCGAACCTCATTCGAACCTGATCAAAAAATTCGAATTTGATTCGAACTTAATCGTTGTCGAACTCGAATTCGAACTCGAACCGTGTGGCATAGCTCGCAGAACCACTCCGTTGGGGAGTGAAGTGAAAGGATGCACCCGAGTTAATCAAACATGCCTCATGATCTACATGTGTACTTGAAGAAAAAGCCAAATACACATCCCCACCTTCATCTAAAGTGGTTTTCGCTTTTGCAAAAGGAGCATCATCAGATCCCTTTCCTCTCTCGAGAGCTTTAGATCTACAGTCCTTTTTGTAGTTCCATTCCTTTCGGCATTTCCAGCACACCTTTATAGCTTTTCTTGGAGATTTAGATCTCCCACTTGAGGAAATATTTTTGTTTCTGTTCAAAGAATGTCCTGGTGCAAACAAGGCATCTCCATTCTAGCTCTCCATATTTTTCCGACTCATCTCCTCTGACAAAAGGGATGAGACTATTTCATCAAACTTCAAGGTAATTATATTGTTACCTATAGCAACAACCAGAGTATCCCATGAATCTGGTAGAGAACACGACAAATTGATGCACTTATCTTCCTCTGAAATTTTTATATCAACAAATAACAACTGACTTACCACAGTATTAAAGGAATTCAGATGTTCTGTTACCGAGTCTTCGTCCTTCATCCTCGGGTTATACAACTTTTTCTGCATAAAAATTTTGTTCATTAGAGACTTAGATTGGTACAAAGTCCCTAACTTGTCCCACAAAGCCTTTGTTGTAGCTTCTCCTGATACATTCAACAATATTGAATCTGAGATACACAACCATATTGTGATCTTTGCCTTCCGATCCAACTTCGCCCAATCTTCTACTGACATTTCCATTGGTTTAGTACCTGGATCTACCGCGATCCACTGATCTTTATCCACCAATAGATCCTTCATCTTGAGCTTCCAAAACTCAAAACTTTCTCCATTGAATTTATTGATCTTTATCTTTCCATTGTTCACCATCTTCTTTCACCGCAAGAATCGATACCATAGATCTCCCATTGTAATAGGGTCTACCACAGGCCTTAGCAAAAGCCCTCAGTAGAAAAGGCGTTCGCTTGAAGCCGAAACAACTCTGATACCAAATGTAGGTTTTAACCTTGTACAAAAGTTACCTACAAACAAATTCTTAAAACAAAAAAATATACAATGGCGAGAACATAAAACAAATACACAGAGAGACTTTCCCCTGGATCCCAAAACCGGGACTACTAGATTGATTTGTCATTATATTCCTTTCAATGTTACAATACATATATATACATTGCAAAGCATTCATAAACCCCAATCCATAACCTTGAATTAGAACATAACTATAGTTCCCTTGACCGGATCTTCCAAATACCATGGTCAGAAAACCATCATGCCCAAAACCATGTGCAAAACCCATGCACAAAACCATGGGTAGGTCTGCCCACCATCTTTGGGTCTGACCCCATCCTTGGATCCATCCAACTATTATTGGGTCCGCATAAAAAAATAATTCTTGGGGAACTGCACTCGACGCAACGTACAATGTGTGAGGCTAGTCGTGGAAAGAATATAACACAAACCCAACACCACTGGACTAGAGTCAAAGGATAACCTCCCACATGAAGTGTGGAAATAAGGATACAATTAGGAGTGGTCAATCATTCAGTTTGCCTTGTGATTCATATTAATATTACCATAACATTAAATGAAAGCACGTGATTGCTAAAATGGTCATAGTACGTGTTGACAGATGACTCACCTTCCTTCAAGAAGAATTCTAGATGGCCAAGAGCACTAACCAAAGTAATAGGTGGAGAACTCTGGGACAAAGCATTATGAATACCATCATAAGGTTGGCATTTCTTTAGCTATCAAATGAGGATAATTTTTTTTCTCCTAAGGTTTACCCACTTTTGGTGGGTACTAATACCAGACTTGGCCCTCTAACTAAAGTTTCCAAGTGTTTACAACAACAAATTTGAGTTACAATAGAAAATCTATTTGATCTAGGGACCAACATTTATTTCTACTAGGTACTTAAGGACTAGACACATTTGCAAATGAATTTGTTAGGTCTAGGAATATGGTAGCAAGAAGTCATAGATTTGAGAACAAATTGGATGGAGCCTTAAATTTCGTCTCATAGAAAGTTAGGTTTACATTGTTGTTGGAGGAAACTGATCTCTAAGATATTATTAAGCGCGCAATTCAATTGCAGACTTATCTACAACAGCTAGCAACCTTAAATTTCTTCTCATGGAAAGCTAGGGTTACATTGTTGTTGGAGAAAATGATCTCTAAGATATTATTGAGCATGTAGTTCCATTGCAGACTTATATTAGCAATTGGTAGTAAGAAAGGAGGAGGGGGTTAAAGCCAAGCGAGTGATCCTAGATGCAGTTTATGATCACCTAATTCCTCACATTTCCAGGAAGAGTACAACGAAGGAGATGTACAATGCCCTAGTAAACCTCTACTAGGGCAAGAACATTAACAAGAAGACAAACATTTGAAACAAGGTCAGATTCATAGAGATGTCTAGATCTAAAACAATTACCAATTACCTCATGAAGGCACTTAGATCTGTGATCAACATGCAGAAATTGGGTACAAGGTGGAGGACAATGATCAAGTTAACATGGCCATAAAACCATTCATCGAGGGGGGTTGTGCTCACAAAAATCTTCCAAACCTTGAGAAACTATGGTATGACTGTATCCAAACAAAGACTTGAATGGAGTCAAAAGACAACAAGAACGCAGATGACAAGAACTTTTCCCTAACATTAAAATTGGAAACTAGGGCCAAATTCCACTTTGGACAAATTATTTGATGGAGGTGATGATTGCATTGAATTCTTCCTCTCTTCTTCATTGATTGGTTCGCATGGGTCTAAAATCGGGTCTACAAATGAAGTTCACAAAGGTCTGAAATCACTGGGTTTGAAGCTCATATATGTTTCTAGGGTTTTGGGTTACAGTAGTTGGCTTGTCAAAGGATAAATTCAGTTGCAGTCACTAGCTTGCAGAATCAATGGAGAGACTAGAAGCCTTTAGTCGCTCGCACAACTCCTCTCTGCGACTAGAAAGTTGAAATGAAATTTGACCATTGACCGAAGTTGACTGCAGACACGAAAAGTTCTCTTTAATATATATTGGTGTTGGAAACATATTTCTGAATGTTATTAGGTTATTTTGCTAGATAATATTATATTGGGCTCATTTTACTCTCCGTTGAACATTTAATGACAGTCTAATAGAAGAATAATTTCAAAGGGTTTTCCCCCTTGTGGGGTTTTTTCTTGGTCTTTGACAAAACATAGTGTCTCTTGTTGATGTGTTGATTGTCTCTTTTGTCATTGATTTATTGTTCTATCTTTAATTAATGTTGATAATTGGAAAGATTAATTGGTATTCAAAAGATTGCTAATTGAGGTATTGAATTGGGCTAAAATAATTGATACAACATAGAACAATCTAAAAGTTTAACATGGTATCAGAGCTAAGGTGAAGGACAAGCCCAAAAGGAGACAAGCATTGAAGCTATCATCTTTCGAAAGTTGAAGGAGTCAATCTAGTCAAATCAAGATGTCTTCCTTTTTCAATGAAAATGAGAAGTTGGGTGACTCATCTAGTTTTGCCGCATGGAAAGTCAGGTTGGAGATCATAGCTGACAACATTGATGTTTTGGATTACATTCAAGGAAAAGTACCTGAGCCTCTGAGAATGCTTCCACTACTACCAAGAACAAACACAAGAAAGGTGAGTTAAAAGCAAAACAAATTATAGCTGATGATTTACAAGATAATTTACTTGCATATGTTGGAAATTTGAGGAAGTATAAGGACATGTATGATAAGATAGTTGGCATGTATGAAGTCAACAATTTGAATGAAATCATCTCCTTAAAAGATAAACTCAAAGAAACAAATATGAACAAAGGGGAGTTTGTGCAATCCTATATTATGAGGATATCTCATCTTAGATATCAATTGCAAAGAGTTGGGGAATCTGTGTCTGACAGGGAATTGGTGATTATGACTCTAAAAGGTCTCCCTCCTATTTAGGAAAGCTTTAGGAAAGCTTTATTAATACTATAAGAAACAACAATACCCTCTTGTCATTTGATGAAATTGTTGGAAAGCGCACTCAAGAAGAATCAATGATGATATCAAGAGGAAGAATTCAAAAGCATGAAGAGGGAGAGCCCGCTATGTTCATCACTCAAAGCAAGAAAAAGAAAGGAAAAGGAGGTCCATCAAATTCAAGAAAGCCTCCACATTGAGATGCAAAAATAAGGAATGATAGATCATCATCTCACATTGAATGCTACAATTCTCACAAGAAGGGTTATTATGGTTGAGATTGCCTCGAGAAGAAAAATGGTCCACGCTACAACACTAGAAGCAACAACAACAGGTTTGATGATCGAAGAAGAAGAGATCACCGAAGGAATGATCACAATGGAAGAGATGGAAGAAGAAGAAAAGATGCTCCAAGTGACCATAAAGAAGATCGTCGTCCCCAAAAGAAGTCAAGACTCTTAAGGTATGAAAATAATGTTGCAAATCAATCTAAATATATTCTTATTTCTACTCTCACTAGTTCTTCTCCTCTGAATTATTGGGATAGTTGGTTGTTTGATAGTGGGGCCACTCATCATTTCTTTGGGTATAAATAAGTTCTATATATTTTGGTAGAGAGGGAGTCAAATTTGAATATTATTCTTGGAGGCAACTCCACTCATCTCGTTAAAGGTTTTGGGTCTGTCAAATTTCCTTTGAATTCCGAGCAATCTGCTTTGCTCCATGATGTAATGTATGTGTCGGGTTTGAAGAATAATTTGGTATCAATACCCGCTTTAAAAGACAAAGGGATGAGAGTTGTCTTCATCAAAGGAAAGGTTCTTATTTGACCTGGTGTATCACCTACGAGAGATGAATTCACATTGGGATCAAGACATGAAGGACTCTATAGGGTTACTGGAAGACCTCTCCTAGCATTGGCCCATCATACTAATCATCTAAGCGAGTTGTGGCACCAAAGATAGGCCCATTTACATTATGATTCTCTTCCGAAGTTGGAGAAATTGGTCTCTAGCATTCCCAAAGTTCAAGTTCAACATGATGGAGTATGTCCAGGTCGTGCCAATGGAAAGAAGACAAGGGGACCATTCCCCTCCAGCGAGAACAAGACAAATGACATCCTCCATCTCATTCATTCTGACATATGTGGTCTGGTGTTGTGTATTCTATTGGTGGTCATCCCTACTACATCACCTTCATGGATGACTTCTCAAGAAAGACATGGATATATTATTGGAAGCACAAGGATGAAGCATTTGAAATGTTCAAGGAGTTCAAAGATTTGATCAAAAATTAAATAGGGAAGAAAATCAAAACATTCAGGTCTGACAATGGTGGAGAGTACATATCAAAGGAGTTCATTGATTTTTGCAAGAAGGTATCAAGAAAGAGACAATAGTGCCCTATACTCTCGAACAAAATGGAGTGGCTGAAACAAAGAGTAGATCCATTATAGAAGTTGCACATGCCATGCTCCATGATCAAACATTATGGCAGTTCCTTTGGGGAGAAGCAACAAATGTTGTCGTATATGTTCAAAACAAGGTGCCTCATAAAGCATTAGACAACAAGGCCCCTGAAGAAGTATTCACATGTTTCAAGCCCGATGTTAGTCATCTCAGTACCTTTGGCTGCCTCGTATACTTCCATGTGTCGAAGGACAAAAGAAACAAGTTGGAGGCCATGGGAAGAAAAGATACGTTTGTTGGATATTGTGAAAATTCTTAAGCTTTTAGAATATATATTTATGGTCAAAGGAAGGTTGAGATTAACAGGGATGTAACATTTGATGAAGATGTTGCCCCCAGGAAAGAAAGGGACCTTCCTCCGCCTCCTCCTGAGAAGAATGATGATATGGATATTTTAGATCGTCCTTCCATGCTTGAATCTGAGATAGATATTGTTGATGATCCCATGGAGCCCATGGATCCCTTAGATCCTCCTCCATGTGATCCTCCCAAGAAGAGACCACTTTGGCTTCGTGATACTTTACAATATGATGAAATACATGTTCTCGTTCGAAGCTCATTGAGAGAAAGCGAGAAGCCTTGCAAGATCCCTTAGATCCTCCTCCATGTGATCCTCCCAAGAAGAGGCCACTTTGGCTTCGTGACAGTTTACAGGATGACAAAAGACATGTTCCCGTTTGAAGACCGTTGAGAGAAAGAAAGAAGCCTTGCAAGTACCAGGGATATGTTGTAGTGATGAGCACTATCATTCAAGTCGAACCTCCCACCTTTCAAGAAGCCATAAAAGAAAACGTTTAGAAAGATGCTATGGCCGGAGAATATGAATCAATCATGAAGAATGATGTATGGGATGTTGTGCCAAGACTAAAGGGAAAATTCATGGTGACTTCGAAGTGGCTATTCAAGATCAAGCATGGAGTTGATGGTAGCATTGAGAAATATAAAGCAAGGTTCGTGGCCTGAGGATTCTCCCAGAAAGAGGCAAAAGATTGTGATGATATATTTTCACCTGTGGCTCAATACATTTGTTCGTTAGTTTCCCTTTTTGCAAGTCAAGGATGGACCCTTCATCAAATCGATGTGAAGACTACATTCCTCCATGGCATGTTACAGGAAGAAGTGTATGTTGAACATGTTAGTTTCAGTCTTTTCAGCCTTCCTCCAGTGATCAAATATGCTCTTACAAAGTGATTTTGAAGTGTCAACGTCAAATTTTGTCATTTCAGTGAGTCTTCAAGCAAAATTTAGTCACTAGGCATTTGGTCTAGGGTTTGCTCTCACACTTTTCAAAGTTGCCCAAATGTCAATCTATGTCACTATTCAGCTAAGTATATCATCACTCATAGGGTTTTCATTATCATCTCAGTGTCTAATGAGTCATTTTACACCTTGTTCATGCTTCAGTTGCGCCTAGGTAAGGTCATTTCCCTCTCCTAGGGTTTTGAAAGCCAATTTCTCTTGGATGGTCAAATCAATGGCAAAACTTGTTTCCTGATGTTCATACACCTTCCCCTATCCTTAAAGTACCATATCATACACTTCCCAACACTCAGATTCCCAAAAATCCTCATTTTTGCACAAACCCTAGTTTCTAGCTACAACCTGGCAATTTTCTAGGTTTGGCCTGTGATTTGCCCTTTTGGACCCCTTCCCTCACTCAATCTCTGAGATTCCACTTTCCCCTACTCCCTAACATCCCTCCCCACTCCCAAAAATTTCCCCAAGAATTTAGAAGCCCCCTATCCCCTTAATTTCGCTCAATTTCGACAAAATTCCTTGTTTCACACATCGGGACAAGTCGCACTCAAATGATGTTCCAAAGAAATAAAAGATGAATTTGGGAAAACTGAGAGATGTTTTTGTCCAGAACATGCCAAAGAAGAAAATCCTCCTTCACTTTTTGCGCAGGTGTCATGGTTTGAGAGAAATGTCGAGACTTTTGTTTCCTTAGGAGAATCAAAGACACCTCTGAAGTGACCTTGGGAAAATCAAGTTTTCTCCTAGCTTGGTTGGCCAAATGATTCGCTTGATGGGTAAAATGATAACTAGACACAAAGAGATTTCTAATGAGCTATCATGAGCTCAATTTGGGGTTGAGGAAGGCATTCAAAAGTTGACTGCAACAACACTCTTCCTTGAGGCATCCTCATTTGGCACTTTTGACCAGTCTTGGGAGATTTGATTTTTGACAGGTCAAATTAACTCCAAATTGAAAAATTCGAGTTGGGTTGGAAATTAGACTCAAATACCTTTCCAACAAGCTATCCTACGCCCGATTCCAACACCAGGAAGGCCTCCAAAAGCCTCCTGAAAAAGCGCGACCCGTTGAGCCAGGCGCGCGACCCGTCAGGAGGCTGCTTGCAGTGTATTTTTTCAACGGGCGCGACCCGTCAAGCGTGCGTGACCCGTTGGGCGAGGTGCGCGACCCGTCAAGCTGTCTCCCTGCTGTTAGTTTCAGTCTTTCCAGCCTTCCTCCAGTGATCAAATATGCTCTTACAAAGTGGTTTCAGAGTGTCAAGGTCAAATTTTGTCTTTTCAACGAGTTTTCAAGCAAAATTTGGTCACTAGGCATTAGGTCTAGGGTTTGTTTTAACTCCTTCTAAAGTTGCCCAAATGTCAGTCTATGTCATCATTCAGCTGAGTCTATCATCATTCATAGGGTTTTCATTATCATGTTAGTGTCTAATGAGTCATTTTACATCTTGTTCATGCTTCAGTTGTGCCTTGGCAAGTTCATTTCCCTCTCCTAGGGTTTTGAAGCCAATTTCTCTTGGACGGTCAAATCATCAGAAAAAACTGTATCCAGATGTTCATACACCTTCCCCTATCCTTAAAGTACCTTATCAAATGCTTCCCATCCCTTAGATTCCCCAAATTCCTCATTTTCGCACAAACCCTAGTTTCTAGCTACAACCTGGAAATTTTCTAGGTTGGGCCTGTGTTTTTCCCTTTTTGACCCCTTCCCCTCACTCAATCTCTGATATTCCACTTTCCCCTACTTCCTAACATCCCTCCCTACTTCCAAAAATTTCCCCAAGAATTTAGAAGTCCCTTATCCCCTTCATTTCGCTTCATTTCGACAAAATCCCTTGTTTCACACATCGGGACAAGTTTCACTAAAATGGTGTTTTAGAGCAATAAAAGATGAATTTGGGAAAACGGAGAGAGGTTTTTGTCCAAAACATGCCAACGAAGAAGAACCTCCTTCAAGTTTTGCACAGGTGTCATGTTTTGAGAGAAATGTCAAAGAATATCGTTGCCTCAGGAGAATCAAAGGCACCTCTGACGTGACCTTGGGAAAATCAAGTTTTCTCCTAGCTTGGTTGGCCAAATGATTTTATTGATGGGTAAAATGATAACAAGACATAACGATATTTCCAATTAGCTATCATGAGCTCAATTTGGGGTTGCGGAAGGCATTCAAAAGTTGACTGCAACAACACTCTTCCTTGAGGCAGCCTCATTTGGCACTTTTTGACCAGTCTTGGGAGCTTTGAATTTTGACAGGGAAAATGAACTCCACATTGAAACATTCCAGTTGAATTGGAAGGTGGACTCAAATACCTTTCCAAAGAGCTATCCTGCACCCGATTCCGACACTGGGACGGCCTCCAAAAGCCTCCTGCAAAAGGGCACGACCCATTAGAGGCGTGCGACCCGTCAGGGCACCTCCAGCAATGTAAAAATTACACAGGCGTGACCCGTCAGAGGCGAGCGACCCGTTGGGAATTCCTCCACCGAATTTCACCAGTAAGCTACCAAAAAACCCCAGATTGCTTCAAGGTTGCAAGTAGGCCTCTCCTCAAGAAAATACATTGTTTGCCAAAGTGTGAAAAGCATGTGAATGTGGTTTAAAGCCAATCATTTTGAACTAATGAATCCAATGCATATTTGCTCAAAAATGTCAAAGTGTTGGTTGAACTAGGGTTTGTCTTGTTGTTTTCAAGGTTATCCTTTATACCCCCACTTTTTCCCTACATCGTATTTCCACCTCCCTCATCATTTTATTCATTCTCCCTACCAAAAAAATATCAAAAGCCCTAAATCCTACCCCTATCCCTAAAAATCAAGAAACTAAACCTAAACCCTACCTCTCATAAAGCCTTTGCAAATCATATATATGTGATGGGGTATATATCATGATTCCTTCCCTTAAATCCCTATTTTATATTTTTTTTCCAAATTTCCCTTCAAAGTCTCCCTTCCCTAACATTTCCCTTGTGCTATTCATCCCCTTGAAACAACATCTCAAACAGTTGAAACAACATTCAAACAGTCAAAACAGCAGGGTATCCCATGGTAGGATTTTATCTCTTGAGAGGATATGCTTATTCGGGTAAATGCTCACTTGGAGAGGCTATTGGCTAAAGCCAACCAAGATAAGAAATTGCTGAGAAACATGAAGAACCATTATTGGGCGAGAATGCACGTGTGCAAAGCGAAGATGAAGGTGCTTCAAAGGCGGTTGACTGAGGCACTAAAACGGAGAAAGAGGCTCGATCCCCTCCATATCTTGGCCAAGGCTTCACTCAAGGACCAAGGCACTAAATAGCCTAGCCACAGCACAAATCCCAAGAAATTTTGAGCATTTTGGGTAAATTTTAGTTTTTTCAGGCAATTTACAGATTTTCTCCATTAACGGGTCTCAACCCCCGTGAGACCCTTTATCTCGGCAACTCCATTTTGCAAAAACTCAGCATTTCCAGATTTTTCATGGAAAGTTACACTTGCTCAGCCATTACTAAGAAATTTCACCAAGTTGTGGGCCTCTAGAAAGTCAAAAAACAAGAAAAAAATGACTTTCTGCCACATTTTTGACACACAGAAAGCAGGATTGGGAGTTTGCAATTTTGGAGGGGAAAATGGCCACCAAATTCCGAAATTCCACTTGGGTTGGAAAGTAGAGATCTATAACTTTCCAAAAAGCCCACTTTTGCCTCATTTGGACGCCTGGAAGTACCTCAAAATCAGCTCCAAAGTAGCGCGACCCGTCAGGAAGAGGGCGCGACCCGTTGGGCAGTTTTCACAGGAATTCATCTACAACTCAGGAATTCGCCCAGCTTTGACTAGTTTTGACTTGGGATGGGATTTTTCACCCTCTTTGATATAATTAATGTATTTTCATGTTGACATGACACTTATTTACCTATTCTATAAGATTCATTCATGAAATAGCAAACATTTAATGAATGAATTGGTTTCCTAGCTTATAGAGGCAAGTTGTTTTGACTGCCTAGATTTTAGTGCTAAGTTTAGAAGTGGTTGAAATATCTCCTAGAAGGATGAGCTCGACCCCTAGAGGCAAGGAAATGTGTTAGCCAGCCTATATTATGTATTTTCTTAGTCATTTTTAGAGGTTGGAAGGTTGGACTCTTGAGGGAGAAGCTATCATTGTATTATTTCATTGTATCTCTGCAATTTTTGGCTAAGGAAGACCAGGGTTTTGCAGTCCTCTTTGGGACTCTTGTGGACTCATGTGTTGATGGTGTGTTTCCCAATGTTCTTGTAAGCTTTGTTATGTGATTCATTTCCTTTCTTTACTTCTGCACATTAAACAAATGAAGTGTTAAAGTAAGAATTCGTGCTTGCCATGCTCTACTTTTAAGTTTGTTTAATTTCAATGTTTTCTACTGTTTAAGGAGAATTCAAAGTTATTGTTTGCTCTCCTTAGCTCCTCACCTGTCATTCCTGACCATCCACTTCAATTAAAGGCATCAATACTGTCTCCTACCTCGCCCCAAAGAACCCCCTGCAGAAACTGTGTCCAATCCCCGCACCCAAAATTGCCATCCCCTCAATTTGCCACCAAAAACCCTAAAAACCCCAAATCAACCCTTTTGATTAGTTTACTAGCCTAAAATCAATGTTACCCTATTGGTCTTCTCATCCATTGAAGATTTTACTGAGATTGACCGGAGAGAGCCTTCTCCTGCCCCGTAGGGCTAGCTACGAGGCTAAATGGTTTGATGTTGCCTTGAGGTTTGCCTTTTTCAGCCTGAAGTGAAATTTCAAGCGCTAACATACTGGCGACCATACTCGGGAACAAACTTATCGTTCGCGCATTGACGTGTTATTTCATAAGTCTTAGTCGGAGTCTGAAGATACGCCAGGTAGCCTTCAAACACACTCTTGTTTTACATCAGCGTTAGTAGATAAACGTTGCTTCAGTCGATCTCCGTGAGCTTGTGAAAGTAGCGCTTCATTGGCACTTTTATCCCAG
>APFE030431090.1:2931-17022 GCA_000404065.3 Pinus taeda
ATTATTATTGTTAGGTCGGTTGGGTTATATTGTGACTCCTTAGACTCCTATATATAGAAAGGAGGTTTTTTCATTTGTATCATCGAGGAATTGTTCATTTATGTAATGTAAAGGAGGTTGCCCCCTTGAAGAGGCTGAATTCTAAGGCATGGATCTATCTTTTCTATCTTTTCTTGAGCTGGTTTCATAAAACCATGTTACCTTACATCAAATTACATCATGTTGGGTTAAAAATTACATCAAAGAGTGAAACTGGTGAAAACTAGCTGAATCCCTGAGCTGGAGGTGAAAAACTGGGCCAAAAACTGTATGCGTAGCACCCCTAATCCCTATGCGTAGTGCATATTTCAGCCTATTTTTGGGGCACTTCCTGACATCCAAACTGAGCTCATGATAGTTCGTTGGAAATCCCTAGATGTATACTTTCCAACCCAAGTCGAAGTGTCCAATGTAGAGCTCATTTTCCCCCTCAAAACTGAATTCTCCCAGAGGTACTTCCTGCTATTGGAAAAGGTGGCAGCAAGGTGGTTTTCATGATGTTTTTGGAGATTTTGACCATCCAGATCTCAATGAAATGCTTCGGAAATGGCTGAAAATGTGTATTTCTTCATGAAAAATCCAAAATTACAAGCCATTTGTCATTTGGACCTCCCAATCTTCAGGGTAGCGCGCTACGCGTAGAACCAAAAAACCTGTTTCGCAAACCAAAAAAATTGAAACGACAAAATTTTCTCCAAATTTGCCCAAATTTGGAGTGAACACCCTCCATCATGTATCATGCTCAACTAATGAAGCCTCGACCAAAACTCGAAGCCGATCAGGCCTTTTGTGTTGTTTTTGCGCTTTGCTCAAACGCCTCTTGAGGATCTTCATTTTTGCTTTGCAAACATGCATGCGAGCCCAATAGTGAGTTTTCATGTGATGAAGAATGTCCTTGTACCTATTTGTCTTTGCCAACAACTTCTCCAAATGAGTGTTTACCCAGATGAGCATTGATTTTCGATCAATAGGTGTCAAGTCACCGGGTCTCCTTCGGGCCAATTCCCGGTCTTCCCGGATTTTCCGCAGCTCATAAAGTTCATGCTCATCTTCTAGATGTTTGTTGTGCTGCTCCAAATAGTTTATCACCCACTTAGACATCTGTAATTTCTTTTGCAGTGACTCGTTGTCGGCCCTTTGCTCTCGGATGATCTCCTTTAGCTCCGAGCTAGGAGAGCTAGCATCAACATCAATGATATCCGTGTCCTGGCCTCCTGAAGGACCCTCATCAACCATGGGTCTCTTGCCCCTCTCCTGGATCTGTACCTGTGCTGAAGATAGAAGTGAGACCCCTTCCACATGATGTGGAGATAATACTCGCCGTGCTGATGAAGTCAACGAGACCCCTTCCACCCCGGGTGGAGATAGTACTCGTCGTGCAGATTTGAATAAGGCCCTGTGGCCTCGCTGATATGTCACATATGCTGGAGCATCTACATGCTCTGTCTCAGGAATGTCAAGCTGCTGTGAAGGCGCTCCCTCATCATGAACTATCTCTGATGGTGGCTGAAGTACTGTGAAGAAGTCACGAGAAATAAAATCCTCCCATGTAATGCCCTACTGTGCCAACTGATGAATCACCACGATCTTGATCAATGCATAATGATATATGCTCCTATGTTGATGTGTTGGGCTCTTCCTTTGCACTAAAGGCACCATCCTCTCTATGTTGCGAAACATAAAGTATGGGATGTTCATCAGATGCACCCTTGTAAAATGCATCAACAAACGGACATGGTATGCATAAAGATGCGAGAATCTGCCCTCACAATTGAAATACTGGATGATAAGTTTCATCAAAGGTGCAAACCGATCATTCAGGTAGTGGAAAGGAAAAACTCTACTCAAGTGCCTCATATACCCTAGTTTAATATATGGCTCATAATATGATTTTTCTAGTTGCTGGCGCTTATTCCATTGCTCCCCGATATTCGGAATTCCCATGGCCTCTGCAATGGTCTCTGGTGACAAAATGAAATTAACTCCAGCGAGGTTTACATGGCCATCATGTAAATGGAGAAAAAACAAGCGAGCTAATTCACGATGATGCCGAAATTGTGAAATTAGCTCACAAAAATGATAGCATGACTGATGGTGAAAACAATCCATGGCAAGTGGGCAAGCCTGCAATTGTACCATATAAGTGGGCTCTTCTCTGAGATGTTTACCACCTTTGCCACCTCTGCGAGGCCTTTGTGGCACATTTCCCTCTATTATGGAATCACTGTCATTCTTTTTCTCATACATTGACTCTGTATCTGACATAGTTTTGAGAACAAAATAACTGCAATAGGAGGACTACAATATGTATGTTGTAGGTGTGATGAAATCCCAATTTCAGTGCATCCTCAAAAAACCAACTAAAGAATCATAAGAGTTATGCCATAATGGATATTTTGTTTGGTATATTTGGGCATAAAATAGTCACAAAGATATTTTGGTATGAAGTGTTGTCGTCTCAAAGCTTTCAAATGGGCAAGGAGCTATATTTTACTAGGGAAAGGGAGAAAAATCATCATCAATTACTCACATGTCCTTTAATACCCTATACAAAGTTTTAATACCCTTTATAAAGATTTTGATAAGGGCCTAGGGTTTGATTTGTTTTCTTATACCCAACACCACTTCCACTCTTCAAACATACATTAGACAATATTCAACTTGGTTGATTGAGTCAAAGAAACACCTACTTGCAGTTTCGGAGGCGATTTGACACGTTTTAGGCGCATAAACGTAATGCTGGAATGGGTGCGTAGCGCACAGATTCAATGCATAGTGCACTGCCCAATGCGTAGCGCCTATGTAATTTAACAAAGGATGCGTGTGCCCAATGCATAGCGCACTACCCAGTGCGTAGAGTGCAGGTTCTATGCATAGCGCGCACCTTCAACTCTGCCTCAAGGGTTTGTAACTTGGTTTTTCGCCCTCCAATCTTGAACATAGTCTTGCTCTGATATGTGATGAACAAAAGACTCTTTTTCACTTTATATACAACCAAAATATCTAATTTGAATAAATTGACTTCAAAAAACCCACTTTGTAAAGTTTGGGCACTTTCACTTTTGGTCTTTTAATACAATGATGCTTTTTTATTTTCTCATGCTTTTATGAGGTTTGGACTGAAGTTCTTTGTTGATTTTTATTTGCATGGATAGCTGTGATATGCTCTGGCAAAGGAGATCAAGGCTGCACTTGAACGTTTGAAGAATTGAAAATTTTGACAATTTTTTACAAAAATGAGATGGCGACTTATCTTCAAAATAGAGTTTTGAAGAGAAGTCCTAATTCAGCTATACAATGATGAAAATTATTGAAATGATGATCTATCAAAGACATCCCTCTGGCTTGCTGGTCTTCTAAGACTTTTCAAGACAAAATTGACTCAACCCTAGACCTAAGACCTCAAAATTTAAAACATGATTGTAAATGACCTTTGAAAACTTATTTTAATGCATAGACCTGAACCAGCAGTGCCAAGCATGAGGGGAATGAGTGACACAAACCGCTCCATCAGAGTTATGGCATGCCTAACGAAATGTAACTGATCAAAACTGATGGGACACCTAAACATGAAATGCATAAAGAGCTTTGATCTCTGACAGAGGGATAGCTAGACCAACTCTAACATATCCCACACTTGATTTGTAGTTGCATAATACATAACCCTATTTAACATTGAATTAGGTATGCTATTAATGATTTCACTTAATCCCTTACTGTTATTTTGTAATTCCTCATCTAATGGAGGAATTTTGGTGTATCCATTGCATAATAAATACCAAACATCATGGTTCATTAGATTAGACTTCATATTTTCTTTCCCTTATTAATAATTATCATTACTTAGCATATGTATACCTTCATTGTCCATTGTTTCTTACTTGCCTTGATCTTCTGCTTCTAGGGCCAACATTTTTTAATTTGTTTTCTCTTTAGAGTGCTTAATTTCACTTTTACCCATGGTTGCAAGTTCAGACCTTTCTCTATCATCATCACTATCATTATTGCATAGACAAGGAAATAGACCATATTTAGAGCAAAATCCCATACCTAATAATTTTGTGTTACTATCTTCTTCATTATTCATCAATAGAAAGCGAGGTGCTCCCAAACCTGAATATTTGTTAACATTTGTAATTGTTATTGCATCATATTTATCATTATCACAGTTTTCTAAATCCCTCCTTTGAGTTATCTTCTTCATTCCCATCATCTTGATGGATCTTCTTTAAGTAGTCAAGCTTCTTCTAAAGGACGTGCTCCAATACCAATTGTTGGGAAAAATACTGAGAGGGGGCAGTGAATCAGTACTTTAAAACTCACTAAAACCTTTCAATTTCTTATTCATATTTTTGTACACAACTTTAACCAGCATATGTACACAACGGTGATGAGGATAATTAGCATATATCTAATTAACTAACTTTTCAACTAATTCATCATCTGTTTAACTTGAACCAATGCATCAATACTTCTTTAGAAATTAATTAAATAGTAACCATGTGCAATAAGAACATAATAAACCATCACACATAAGAAATACATCAACACACATGAACACAAATATTTTAGGTAGAAAACCCAATGTGGGAAAAAACCACTGTTATTGTCGTCATTGTCTTCATATTTTATTATAATGAAAAAATTCTTACAATCTTGTACTAGCACAGACTCATACTAACACACAGGCACCCACTTGCAGAACGCTGCAACCTTCTCTCATTCTCCATCACCCACTGGAAGGGAGCTCAAACCCCCTGATCTCATTTATCAGCACCCACCAGAAGGGAAATCCTACCCCCTGAACTGATTTAGTAGCTACCACTAGAAGGAAGCTACGAATCCCTTACTGAAGGCTCCAACCCTCAAAACTTCTATGGACCATGTTTCATAATTTTCATACTAGATCCACTTGACCCAAAACATCAAATTTGTAGGCCACATTTCATCAAATTTTTGGACTGGACCCACTACCATCATTTAAGCCCAATATAAAATATCAAAACTAAAACATATCATTGTAACAAATCACTCAATCATTGAACTAACTAAATTAACCAATGACCAAACCAACTAAGACCCAAATCAATCAACTTATTCTCAAACAACCAAAGAAGTTAGATCAGTGTAACCAGAATACCAATACTGAACCTAAACACTACATCAACTTACTGAACCAACTAAAAACCTTGATTAATAAAATGTCATAATATATGTGCTACTTTACTTTTTTAAACTTGACTATATACACAACTTCCTTGAATCATACCCGCGTACAAATCTCAAAATATTGAACCCTGAAACTAAATCACTGTCATTATGAAACAAACACTAAGTTACACCCTAAACCAATGAATTACTCTAAAATAATCATAGAACCATCACATATATTCAATCAAATATAGCTAGCATCATCATCATTCTCCAATCAATCAATTCAACTTCAATCGTCACTGATAAACCTAGATCATCAAGTAAGACTTCATTGACAGACAGCAAAAACAAAACAAGACTGATTAGACTGATCAAACATCTTATTCAGCAAAACCCTAGCTTATATACGTGCTTTCCACAAAACATTTCTGTGTGTATACATGATTTTCAGGAATCAAACACATGTATAGATCTGAATCAATACCTGACTTACCAACATTAAACGAGTATATGTACGCACCTTTCAGGTTATTAAACCTGTGTACAGATTTGAAATTATTGACTTATAGCTTCATTACACATTAGACCTCCAGAAGAAGAAAACCCATCTCTCAACATAATAAAAACATGTGCCAGACATAATATCACAGATCAATTAATCCATTATCAATATAGCCATTTCAGATCTATTGGATCTAATCCATTATCATATTCTCGGGTGCATACTTTGTTTCAGATTAAACTATTCATTAATAGCCCATTACATGCACACTTACTTCAGATCTAACTATGAAATCTTCATTACTTGCACATATAAACATTGATCTTCCTTTCCTTATATAGCTTAACCCTTCTCCAATACCACACTAATTTTGATAGTATTCTTTGACGGGATCAAATTTATGTTGTTGGGCTCAATAGTATGGGTCAATACCATGGTAAAGACCCTTGGTATTTAGAATACCATGTTGCAGAAACTATACACGCCTTTTCTTCTTCATACTCACGTGTGTATGTGGCTTTTCTTCACAGAACCTTTGTATACACAACTTTTCTTCACAATACCTACATATGTACATGGCTTTGCTTCATAGAACCTACATATACATGACTTTGCTTCACAAAATCTGTGTATGTACACAACTTTGCTTCACAGAACCTATGGATACTTCTTCAAACTTCAAGTTTATCATTCCTTTGTCTCTAAACTGATATTCCTTTGTCCAATCTTTCTTTCACATCTTTACTAACCTGAAGACTCATTCTGCTACAATCATGTTGACATGTTTATTAAGTAGGTTTCCATCAAGGACAACACATTATTCATAATGCCAACACATGCATGCCAAAACTAGCAAGTAAATCATACATGCAACTCAGTATCTGCAAAGCAATCTAGTTATAGTTGTTGATCCCACTGTCCCCTTATAATTTCTTTCTTTCTCCAAATCCAATGTTCTGAATGCTCCAATATTTCTCTGTGTGTGTAAGAGTATGAGAGAGAGATAATAGAAGAGAGCTCCAAGATAAAACTAAAAAAAATCCATGAACTAATCCTCATAAGACTTTTGTTACTAAGGCATCTATTTTCTTCATTTTTCCTCATTTTTCCTTCAATTTTCCTCATGTGCAATTATGTGATCTTTCACCTTTCTTTTCTCCTATTTTCCATTATTTTCATAAATAAATGCCAATAAATTTCACTTTTCCTGTGCCAATTTCCATACCATCTATTAATCACTAGTGATACCCATCACTATTTTTTTCCCGACATTTATCTTGGAATATATGTACCATGACCTTGGTCTTATTTTTCCTTTATTAGCTTTATTACATAATTTTTTAACTAGGTTACAGAACCCTCCCTTTTAGGGGAAAACCGTCCTCGGTGTTCAATGACATTTACAAACTATCAAAGCACATGCTAGTTGTTATCCTCCACAATGTCCCAGGCTGAGAGGAGATCGACAGAGGTAACCACAGACCAAGCTTTCAATTTGGTAGCTAGCCCTACCAAACCAGAGATGGATCTCTTTTTGATCACAACCAATGAAATGACTAGAAAATGAATAGATTTTAGGCTAGGTATACTAGGCTTAGATAGGGTTTCAAATTTTTTTAGGGTTTGATGTTGGATAAGGGAGAAAAACCAAGTAGCTAGGTCAAAGGATCAAAGGGTTACAACAGCAAAGATATGGAGGAGCAAGGTAGCAATAATTTTGTGATGGATTTAGGGGTTGTAGGTGTAGTGTAGTGTTTAGAAGAAACAAAAATTCTTAATGAGCATGTACATCATGAATTCATTAAGAAAGAATTAAAATAACACGCAATGATATTCCCATCAAAACAGAGATTTATGCAAAGAAAGTTTCTTATAAACCTTAAGGAAAACCACTGAAGAAACTGATGAATGGAAAGAGAAGATGAATATCTTTCATATAAAGCTATAACAGAGAAAAAACAACATCACAAACTTACTGCACATGAATTCCTAGATAATAGTTGCAAACAATATCCTTTGATTTCCAAAAAATGTCCAAGTACAAGCTATAATAGTTCTCTTCTCTGATGTCCAACTTGTTCTATGACTGAGAAAATGATACATAAATATCAAAACAACATCTCCCTGATCTCACGGTTTGAATCCATGAGTCTAGGAATTGCTCCATGAGGTGTTCCAACCAAAACCCTAAAGGCTAGGGAGGTTAAAACAACTCCTCCAACTAACTTTGACTCCAACCACTCTCATAAATGAGGCCAAATTTACATTAAAAAAAAAAAAATTTAATAAGAATAATTACTCACTATTGCATCATATTTACATTAACCTTAATCAATTACACCATACAAATATTAATCCAACTGACCAAACTAGAGAAAAATGCCACAGGAAAAAACGCAGCGAAACTGGAGAAAATGCAGAGAATTTGGAAAAACTGGTTTTTGAAGGCCTTCCTGAAGTCCAAATTCTGACCTTGATGGCTTATTGGAAAAATGAGGATGTCTGCTACAATATGGAATCTTCAAGAGCTCAAAAATGTTACTTATAGCCCCTCAAAAATGCATTCTCCCGTAGGTACTCTAGAAAACGCAATGTGGCCTTCAACAAGGTGGTAGAAAGGTGGTTTTTTGATGGTCTTTGGACTTTTTCACCTATCAAATCTTACTGAAAGTTTGTTCCCCTTAGGGAAGAAATGATATATGAACCATGAAAAATCAAGAAATGTAAGAAAGAGGTGATTTGGAGGTCTCCAATAGAAGCGCAGCGTGGAGCACGCTGTGTTTTCTTCTCCATGACTGCGCTAAAATATGCAAAAATTCTCAAAAAACCAAAATTCCTCCAAAACTCTTGAAAATTGGTATGTGAGGTCATCAAGTGATATTTTATGCTATGATGGAGGCATTAGAAATCAAATCTAACTTTACCTTCCATTTTTTTCTTGATTAGGGTTTCATTGAGTTTCTTCTTTAACTGCTTGACCTTAACCCTAGCAATTTAGTTCCTTGTGTAATAATGGGTAGTCATGTGTCTCTACAACCTATTGTCTATGTTAGCCCTCTTGAAAAGCTTATCCAAGTGACAATTCACCTTGTCAAGCCAAAATTATCTATCTTCATTGATCTTTGCTACAATTAGGTCAACAGAAGTCATTTGCTCTCTTTGTTGTTGAAGTGCTCTTTTGGCGCCTTTGGTCCTTGGCCTTTTCCTTGATACATGTTCCTAATTCTCATCTGAAACCTCTACATCCATCATTGCCTTTCCCTTTATATTCTCTTTTCCAATATAAACCTCATGCTTTTCCAAAAGAAGTTGCTTTACCTTCAACTGTTGATTCTCATGCTCTAAGAATGAAAGCATGAATTTACCTTTAATAAACTATCCTTGAGCCTTTATATCTCAACATCTTTCTCCAAGAGGACCTGCTCTATTGTATTATGCTCCTTAATATCCTTAAAATCAAGCATGTCAGTGTTAAGATGAAATATTTCCCCAGGATGTGATTGTGATCCCTTCTTTGATGATGTTGTTGATGTAAGCTTGGCCCCTTCCACAATATGTGGAGTAAACACAAGCCTCCTTCCTTTCTGATATGTTTGAGTTACTTCAAGACTCAATATCCTCTCAACTACAGGTCTACTAGATGAGCTACCTTTCACATGCTTAGGTGGTGCTAATAATGTACTAGGGCTTGCAGATTGACTAGTAGAAGACAATAGAACATCTGACTGAATGAAAGTTTCCCAAGTGATATTATTTTGAGTCAGTTGATGCAATACAATAATCTTAATGAGGGCATGGTGGAAAAGTCTCTTTTCATGGTCACTCTACCTATTCTGCACCTTTTATGCCATCTTAGCCATACTTTTGTAGAGGTAGTAGGCTAGGATTAATGGATTTATCCATGTGAAATGCATGATTAATATGACATGGTATTTGTACCATCTTGAGAATCTGCCTTCACATGTAAAGTGTTTCATTATATCCTTCATCAATGGAGCAAATTTGTCAAGGAGTTGTGCAAAAGGAAAAACTTTCTTAATAGTATGTTTTTACTGGCCTTTGATGAAAGGTTGATAGTTTTGTAGACCCAAATCTAGGTTCTTAAACCATTTTTCTCCATTATTGGGTAGCCCTGTGGCTGCTTCTATGATCTCAATTGAAATAGTGAAAGTAACACCTGCAATAATGACCTTATCTCTCCTCAAATGAGTGGCAAACAAGCTAGTCAATTTGTCATGGTATTTAACCCTTTGAACCAATTCACAAAACCCTAAACTCTTTGCATTATCAAAGCACTACTTGGACAATGGGGAAGACATCAACTGCTCAATTTTTAGTGGTTCATACCTCAGGATTTGTCCTCCTTTGTTATATGTTTTCTTCTCTTCCTCCATTTTGACTGTGAGCAAGTGAAACCCTAATTGGGAAAACAGGGGATTTGAATGATGGGATGGGATGCAGGGTTTAGGGAAGGGGAAAAGGGGTAGGAAAATTTAGGGAGCTAGGGAGGGTGTTAGGGATCTTTAGGAAGTGGAATGAGATAAAATGAGTGAAGGGTCCGATCTAGGGAATTAAAACACAGTCAAACTAGTGAACAAAGAAAACGCAACGAAGGGAGAAAAATAGGTTTTCAAATTGAAAACAAAGGAAACAAGCTTATGGAGAGATGAAGAACGTTCAATTTACTTTTAGGAGGCTGATAAACACTTCAATTGCTAAAGAAAACCTTTTAGAACCAGTGTTAGGGCTAGAAAAAAGAAAACGAAGTGAAGTCTAACAAAATGCAGCAAAACTCATAAAACGTAGTGAATGCTGAGGAAAATGGAGTGAACTGGTTAGAAGACACAAAAAAATAGTTAAGATGGCCCTTGGGAGTGTTTTTTCCTCCAAAAATGTTGAGGAAATGTATTTTGGTGGATGAGAGCTTCTTTGGCAATGAATATAACTGAGAGAGGTGGAATGAAGTAGTCTTTATAGGTTGTAGAACTCAACTTTATAATGGTAGGGTGGCCCACCATACATTTTCATTTTTCTTTTGATAAAACTATGTAACTTGGAACTTTTACATGCGGCTTTAGAACATAACTTATTACGTCACTTTGAAATGAATTACATTCTAGAATAGAACCCTTTGATCAAACCCTATCACTACTCCATTTCTCGGTTTTATGAATGGCATGGAAATTTTTTATGATTCTAACCCTAATAACCTAATGGTGACACTGAGATGAATGAAGACCATGATGACATGAATGAGATGATAATGATTATTTTCAATGATTTCACAACCAACTAAATGATGACAGTAGCCGGAACATGAAAATCTTGAAGGAGAAGAAATAGACGTAGACACACTAGCCAGTGACCAAATTTTATTTTGAAAACCTAGTGAAATGATAAAATTTTACTTTGAGACCCCTAACAAACCTTGTAAGAGCATATTTTATCATTGGTTACAGGTAGAACTAACTGACACTAACACTAGCCATGGAGCTTTATAACAAATCTATATTAAGCATTTACATCATATGATACCACTAAATACATAACCACTTATTGGATCTTTATAACATATCTCAATGCAGTATTTACAACATACATATGCATATATATACATAACCAAAACACAACATCATAACATGTACGAAAAGACACCGATTCAACTAGTGAATAAAGAAGGATACATATCCCACATCTAATCATCCATCTCTAATGTAGCTTCATTGGGAACAAAGTGCTTCCATTACACTTTAACTTGCTCAATTTCTTGATTCGAGAGCATGAGAATCTTTTGCTACAAAATGTGTTGAGGTTCTGGCTAAAATTCTCCTTTGAGATCCACCTGCAATACAAGCCATTCAGTCACATGATAACCATCTTTCACACACTTCTTAAGAAATGACACATGGAAAATATCATGGAATTTCACTATTGGAGGAAGTTCCAGTTGGTAAACTACTTTTCCAATCCTCTCAAGAATATTGAAAGGCCCCCAATACCAAGGTTCTAGCTTGGAACATGACCTAATCCTCAAGGAGCTCTTCTTGGGCTTGATGCACAAGTACACTTGTTCTCCAACCCAAAACTCCTTAAATACAGTATGTTGATATGCATATCTTTCCTTCCTGTCCTTTGTTTCCCTTAAATTCTTCTTGATAACCTCCATTTCTTGATCCATCTCTACCAACATGTCTGATCCAATCAACAACTTGTTCACTAGATCACTCCGACTAATAGGAGTATTACAACTCTGCCCATAAAGTACCTCAAACAAACTCATCAAATATTCTTGATACCCATTATTGTATGCAAACTCTACCAATGGAAGGTACTCTTCCCACTTTTGCTATTGATGCATAACATACATTCTCAACATGTCCTCTAGAATCCTATAGACCCTCTTTGCTTGTCCATATGTCTATGGATGATAAGTTGTACTAAAGACCAACTTTGTACCCAAACCTGCAAATAACTCTTTCCAAAACATGGAAGTGAATGTGGCATCTCTGTCTGACACAATATTCTTCGAAACACCATGCAACATCACTATATCTTTGATGAAGACCTTTGCTACTTCATTAGCTAAATTTGTAGACTTTACTAGAATGAAATGAACTACCTTAGTCAACCTGTCAAACACAACCATAATAGAATCATGTTATTTACATGTCCTTGGAACACCTATAATGAATTCCATGGAAATGACCTCCCATTTCCACTCTGGAATCAGAATTGGCTATAATAACCTATCTAGATATTTACACTCTTCTTTTACCTATTCAAAATCCAAGTGTTTTGCAACAAACTAATTCACCTCTTCTTCAAATTCTTCCAATGGTAGAACTTCTTAACTGCTATCAATGTCTTGTGATATCCTTGGTGATCTGAATACGTCTTGACATGAGATTCCTGTAAGATAAGCTTATTGAGCTCACTATTGTTTGACACATAGATCCTGTCCCTAAATCTGACCAAATCATTTTCTATGAGATGATAGTTCGCATCCTATTCACTTATACCATGTCGTTGTAACATGTACTTAATTTGTTTGATCTGATAATAAGATCTAAGATAAATAATAAGGTATTACAAACTTATGTGCATGGATTTGTCTATGTTATTTTATGCAATGGATCGATAAGATTGTGAAATACACAGACAATGAAGCAGTAAACAAAATATAATAGATAACACATAACACAACAAATTTAGTGAGGAGTTCACCCAATACTCCTGGGCTACATCTCCTGGTCCAGCCTTCAGTGGTGGCCTATCTATTATGTCTTCAAAATAGAGTTTCTACAACAGTGAGCTCAATTTGAGCCTCACACACAACAGATGCAACAACAAGAGATTTACTTGAACCTCTTAAGCTTTCTCTAAGTACACGGAC
Organism: Pinus taeda; assembly: GCA_000404065.3. Lineage (NCBI taxonomy): Eukaryota > Viridiplantae > Streptophyta > Pinopsida > Pinales > Pinaceae > Pinus > Pinus taeda. The sequence continues at coordinate 16,020 of APFE030431090.1, forward strand.
TCCCTCAACACTCTTTATCTCTGTCCTAGCTCTGTCTCGGCACTGCCTTCAATATTGCTTGTCCTGTTTGCTCTCTATCTGTGGCTTTAAAGCCAATTTGGATTGTGTTTCTCCTTCTTTACTTTTTGTCTCTCAGGTCTCTGTCTGCTTCGAATCCCTCTTCTGGCGTTACAAAGTCATGGCATAATACCTAAAGGGGAGGTGGCCACTGAGAGTGCCTCAGTCCCTTGAAATCCTTCAGAATCCCAAACACGGTCGTTTTCTATTTTACACAGGAAAATACATTCACGGTTGTGAAATTCTGCCAAAATAAAATTCAATTCAGACTTCAAAAGTCCTTAAATATGGTTTATTCCCCTATCAGGTCTGTCCTCAATCGCTATTGCAAGTCGCTTCAGCCTTGCTCCAGGGTTCCCCCTTTTTTTTGAAATACGTTAAAACTGCAAAAATGCATTAGAAATGGCTTTTCTCCAGACTTGAAACAATATACATTTCACTTCACGAACCCTTTCAGGTCTAGCATATCACATCGGCCTTCATCCTTCGTATTTCATTTAATAAACGAAAATTGCAAAAAATGCATAAAAATTGGCTTTGTTACGGATCTCAAATCTTATGCAATAACATTTATATAATCGTTGGGTCTAGTTCATTGGATCACACATATACATGTGTATAGGTCCCGCTCCATGGTGTTGTTGGGTTGTGTTATATTCTTTCCACGACTGGGTTGTGTTTTGGACCCTATATTAGGTTGGGCGAACCTACCTATGGTTTTCGGTCCACAGTTTTGGATGCGATGGTTTTCGGTCCATGGTATTGGGTGCTTCGGCATGTATAAATATGTATTGTAACATTGAAAGGAATATAATGAAAAATCAAGCTGGTAGTCCCGGTTTTGAGATCCAGTGGGAATCTCTGTGTATATGTGTTTTATGTGTTATCCTCTCGCATTTTTATTTTTTTCCTGTGATTTAGAATTTGTATGCAGGTAATTTCTGTA
>APFE030431090.1:20968-138253 GCA_000404065.3 Pinus taeda
GGAAATCTCTGTGTATATGTGTTTTATGTGTTATGCTCTCGCATTTTTATTTTTTCTATGATTTAGAATTCGTATGCAGGTAATTTCTGTACGGGGTTAAAACCTACAGGTGTAGCCTCGATTGTGATAGCGCAATGCGATTGATCGCAATCGCATATCACTTGTGCCCCAGGCTGTTTGCAAGTGCTCTTTGTAATCTTCGATAGCGATCATGCGATGCAACATGGGCAGTCGATCTGCACGCTTGATCAACGGTCCTGGTTGACTCTGTCGGTCGTCGTCGCAAGTGTGATGTAGTCTGCGCTGATACCCATTATTTGTCTATGCCGATTGCGATTTCTGATCAGATCTGGGTCATTGATTGGCTAGATCTGACGGCTACTGTGCATTTATTTGCTTCGCCTCTAATACTCTATTATTTCACTGATTTCATGTGTTTTTTTGCCTCCCGATAGTGTTTTTCCCCATTCTGAAAGGTTTTCTCCTCCGATTTTCTTTGGTCTTTGGCATGATTTTTCGAGTTTTTGAAGACTTAGAGAGTGTATTTGAATCCATTTGGATCATGACTTCCCACTAGAAAGGCTTTTGGACCACCAAAAGTTGGTTTTCAAGCATCCCTTAAGTGAGGATACAGCTGCCACACTTGCCAAATCTCTATCCATTTTTCACTGCTGGGTTTTGAACCTTTGAGTCCAATTCTAAGGTACTCAACATCTCCTCTGCATCTGATTCTCACCTTCCTATCCAAAATTGTATCTTCCTACAACTCATTGAGGTGTTCAGGCAAAATATCATCAATGGAAGGCAATTAACTTTGCTCTTCGGGATCTTCAGTTAAAGAAGGTTCAAACAGTCTTAAATTTTCTGCATTTACCACTAAATGGATGTGCATGTATGCTGGCAGATCAAGGCGGAAAGTGTTTTCACCAATTTTCTCAAGTACCTTAAAAGGCCCATATCTTATTGGCTTCAGCTTCTTTCCTTCACCCTGCATTTTGTCCTTGCTGATATACAGTCAAACTTGATCACCAACTTGGAAGTTGTGCTCCACCCCATGTTTATCATGCCTTGCATTGTATTTGGCTTGGATCTTTTCCAGTTGTTCCTACACTACCTAGTGAATTTCTTATATCTTTTCAATGAATCTAGTTGCTTTGTCCACATCATTGTGTCCAGCAATTGCTATGTCTTTTACAAAGACAAAATCCAAGGGAGACCTTGGTATAAAACCAAAATAGGTCTCAAAAGGAAATCTCTTTGTAGAAGAATGTTTAGCATGGTTGTAAGCATGCTGCACATAACATAAATGTTCATCCCAAAGCTTGGGATGCTTGCTGCAATAACCCCTAAGCAACTGGATCACTGTCTTGTTGACTACCTTTGTTTGGCCATCTGTTTGTGGGTGAAAGGTTGTGATTTTCTTCAGTTTGGTTTCCATCAATTCCCATAGACTTGACCAAAACTTCCCAACAAATCGGGAGTCTAGATCAGATACTATGGAAGTGGGTAACCCAAAATGCACCCATACATGTTGAAAGAACAACTTCGTTGTTTGTTCAGCTGTAATCTTCTTATTACAAGGTATTAAAATACACATTTTTCTGAACTTGTCCACAATAACATATAAATAGTCATGTCCCTTTCTAGATTTTGGCAATCCCCCAACAATGTCCATGGAAACACTTTCCCAAAGATGGGAAGGGACTGGTAGTGGAGTGTACAAGCCTAGTTTTCTATTGTTGGGCTTACTTTTAGCACACATGGTACACCCTCTTACATATCTAGAAATGGTTTCATGCATTCTTGGCCAATAGCAGTATCTTTGCAGCTATGCAACTGTTTTACTTACACCAAAATGACTTGATATTAGAGAAGTATGTGCCTCCCTAATTATGTTAACTCTTTCTATTTGTGGAATGCATAGCTTTCCCAAATGATACAAGATTTGTTCCTTAACATAGTAATCCAATTCTTCTACCTTTTTGCCATTACTTAAAGCTGCATATAGATATTTAACGTTTATATCTTGAGCATATTGTTCAATATAGCTTTCATCCATTACTGAGTTATGCTTAAGTATAGTAGATGTGTTTATGATTGGTCTAGACAACATATCTATAGCTTTATTGTGTATACCCTTTTTATATCTGATGACTAAATGAAACTCTTGTAGGAAACCCATCCACTTATAGTGTCTTGATTGCCGCAATTTAGTTTGTGAGTGCAAGTACTGAAGTGGCTAATGATCAGTATGTATAATTGTTTCTTTTCCCATTAAGTAATGTTTCCACTTCTTCACACTCTAGTCTAATGCATACAATTATTTATCATATGTAGGATAATTAACTATTGCAGCATTAAAAGTCTCAGAATGGTAGCATATGGGTTTACTATGTTGCATCAACACTGCTCCCATGGCATAGTCACTGGAATTTGTTTTGATCTAAAATGGTTGTTGAATATTTGGCAATGCTAGTACTGGTGTTGTACTAATTTTTTCTTTCAAGGTGTCGAAGGCTTTCTGCTGTTTGCCTCCCCATTGAAACACCTTGTTCAATCTTGTCAAAGCATGTAAGGGAGCTACAATTAAGGAAAAGTTAGCAATAAACTTTCTCCAATATTGTGTTGCTCCTAAGAAGCTTCTAACTTCTGTAGCAAACTTGGGTTTAGGCTAGTTTACAATGATTTCAACCTTAGAGGGATCTATATTCAATTCACCAACCCCTACAATATGACCCAAATAATTCAAAGATGTTTCACCAAATTCACATTTTGATAATTTAACATAGATATTTTCTTTTTTCAAAACATCTAGAGTCTACCTTACATGCTTCAAATGTTCTTCCGATGTTTTATAGAAAAAAAGAATGTCATCCAAATATACAATTACAAAATCATGAATAAAAGGCCTGAGAACATCATTCATAACTCTCATGAAAGTGGCAGGAGCATTAGTTAAGCCAAAAGGCATAACTAGCCATTCATATAGCCCTTGCTTTGTTTTGAAAGCAGTCTTCCATGCATCTTGCTCTGCTACTCTGACCTGATGGTAACCACTACGTAGGTCCAACTTGGAAAAGTAAACAGCTTCCTTCAACTGATCCAATAGATCATCAATGCAAGGAAGGGGATAACGATTCTTGATCATTATTTTATTTAGTGCTTGATAATCAATGCACATCCTCCACAAACCATCTTTCTTCCTCACCAACACGATTGGAGATCTGCATGGTGATGAGCTTGGTCATATGAACCCTTTCTCGAGTAGCTCTTGTACCTACTTCTTGATTTCTGCATTCTCTAAATCGGATAACATGTACATTCCCATGTTAGACAATGGAGCATCTTGCTGCAAATTAATATCATGTACAATTTCCCTTTTGGGTAGCAAACCTTTAGGTTCTTGAAATAGGATATCATATTCTGAAACAACTTTTTCTAAATCAACTTGTTGTTTAGCATCATAGCCTTCAAATACATTGGTTTTATTAGGTTTCTTTTCCTTATCAGTAAAAATTGCTTGCATGAATTTATAATTCTTTTCATCTGCCCTGAGTTTATGAGAGTATAATTATTCTTGAGTTTATGAGCTCTTACAATATATTCAATTCCACCTTTAACAAGTTTATACTTATTTTCATCACTATATAAAATGGCTTTTCTATCATACAAGTAAGGACTTCCTAAAACAATTCCACATATATCCAAGGGAACGATATCTAACTCAACCTCATCTACAAATGCTGACCTAAAAGAAAACCTAAGTTTACATTGTCTAGTCACTTGTAGCTTTGCTTTATCACATCCCAGCCTAATGGATATGGCTTCTTGTGAGGTGTGGTTAGTAGTCCCAGTTTCTTTACAATTGCTTCAGAAATTAAGTTTACTTGTGAGCCACTATCAAACAAAATATCAATCTTTTGATGCTTGGAAATAACTCTAATATGAAAAATTTCATGTCTTTTCCTCTCATTTTCTTCACTATCAATAGTTTGGGCAGAATTACTAGTAGATGCTTCATAATTTTTACCCTTTATACCTATGGCTACGGTTGTTGTTTCATCACCTGATTCTGACCCCAAATCTTTCTATATAGCAGCAGCAGTCTTCTTCTTCTTGCCATCAAACTTCTTGGGTTTTAGCTCTGGATGCAAAGACCAACAATGTTCATCATCATATCCATCCTTCTTGCAATGAGTGCATGAAGGTTTGGCCTTTTGTACACTATTTGCCTTCCTCTCTTTCCATTTCTACTTCCTCTTTTCCTTGTTCTTGCTTGCAGTGGGTTTTGATGATCCCCCAATCTCTGTGTTCACATTCTTGCCTCTAGCCTCTAGATGGGTAGCCTAAACAGATACCTCATTTATGCTAGTAGGCTTAAACATGAGAATGGTGTGCCTCAAATAGCTATGTAGACTACCTATATACTTCAACAAAGTTTTAGGTGAGTCTAAAGAAATTCCTAGAATCAAAGCTCTTTTTCTAAATTCTCGGGTGTAGCTTTGTACACTTTTCCCTTTTAATTGGCGAAGAGTTTGCCAACTCATCATAGCTTACTGCATATAAGCTAGTGGATAGAATTGTTTTTTAATTGCAGAAAAAAATTCACTCCAGATAGAAAGAATTTTACCATGCTTCTTCAAGTCAGCTTGTGTCCTGCCTTCCCACCATACCAAGGTAGTTTCTCTGAGGTGTAGGCTAGCCAGCTGAATTTTACTCCTGTCTGAATCAATATTCTACACCCTACAATACACATCAATCTGTCTAATCCATTTATCTAGCTTCTCTGCATTTAATTCTCCATCATATATTGGCAAATCAAATTTAACATCTTATTTAATCAAAGATGTTTTCTTCTTTTTATTTTCAAGGCTATTAGGAGGTATGGTTAGAGGAGCCTCTTTTCCTTTCCCTTTGTCTTTAGAATGGCCATCTAGAAGAGATTATTTTGTTCCTTTGCCTTTTTTGGAGGTTGAATAATCTTCACTTCAACCTTTCTTAAATTCTCTATACATTTCTTCTACCATGGCTCTCATGGTCATGAAACTGTCCATGAACTGAGAGTCTGATTCCAAGGGATTTTCTTTTGCCATTTTCCTCCTAGGATAGACTCTACCAATTTCTGGGTTAGCTTGAACCAGTTCTCCTTCTCCTAATTTGAGCTTTGACCTACTTATCATTCACCAATCTAGCACAAGCTTGTCTAACCTTGGTAAACCTAAAGCTCTGATACCACTTGATCTGATAATGAGATCTAAGATAATTAATAAGGTATTACAGACTTATGTGCATGGATTTGCCTATGTTATTTTATGCAATGGATCGATAAGATTTTGAAATACATAGATAATGAAGCAGTAAACAAAACATAATAGATAACACATAACACTGCAAATTTAATGAGGAGTTCACCCAATACTCTTGGGCTACATCTTATGGTCCAACCTTCAATAGTGGCCTCTCTATTATGTCTTCAAAACAGAGTTTCCAATAGTGAGCTCAATTTAAGCCTCACACACAATAGATGCAACAACAAGATCTTTACTTGAACCTCTCTAACTTTCTCTAAGTACACAGACTCCCTCAACACTCTTTATCTCTATCCTAGCTCTGTATCGGCATTGCCTTCAATATTGCTTGTCCTATTTGCTCTCTGTCTGTGACTTTAAAGCCAATCTGGGCTGTGTTTCTCCTTCTCATCTTTTTGTCTCCCAACTCTCTGTCCACTTCGAATCCCTCTTCTGGTGTTACACAATCATTGCATAACGCCTAAAGGGGAGGTGGCCACTAATTCTGCAATGTAAGAGTGCCTTGGTCCCTTGAAATCCTTCAAAATACCAAACGCGGTCATTTTCTGTTTTACACAAGAAAATACATTCACGACTGAGAAATTCTTCCAAAACACAGTTCAATTCAGACTTCAAAAGTCCTTAAATATGGTTTATTCCCCTATCGGGTCTGTCCTCAATCGCTATCACAATTTGCGTTGGCCTTGCTCCAGGGTTCCCCTTTGTATTTTTGAAATACGTTAAAACTGCGAAATGCATTAGAAATGGCTTTTCTCCAGACTTGAAACAATATACATTTCACTTCACGAACCATTTCAGGTATGGCTTATCACATTGGCCTTCATCCTTCACATTTCAATTAATAAATGAAAATTGTGAAAATGCATTAAAATTGGCTTTGCTACGGATCTCAAATCTTATGCAATAACATTTATATAACCATCAGGTCTAATTCGTCAAATTGCACATATACATGTGTATAGGTCTCGCTCCATGGTGTAGCCCTGATTGCGATAGCCCGATGTGATTGATTGCAATCACATATCGCTTGTGCCCTAGGCCGTTTGCAAGAACTCTTTGTAATCTTTGATAGCGGTCATGCGATGCAACATGGGCCGTCGATCTACATGCTTGATCGACGATCCTAGTTGACTCCATTGGTCACCGTCGCAAGTGTGATGTAGTCTGTGCAGATACCCATTGTCTGTCTATGATGATTGCAATTGCTAATTAGATCTGGAATGTTGATCGGCCAGATCTGACGGCTACTATGCATTCATTTTCTCTACCTCTAATACTTTGTTATTTCACTGATTTCACGTGTTTTTTGCCTCCCGATAGTGTTTTCCCCCATTCTAAAAGGTTTTCTCATGCGATTTTCTTTGGTTTTTGGCATGATTTTTTGAGTTTTTGAAGACTTAGAGAGTGTTCTTGGATCCATTTGGATCATTGTTGGTACCTATCATCCTATTGTTCTGCCTACAAGATCTGATCCTGTGAATTTGTCCCATATGAACTCATAGCTACTATGAGATTTACCTATATTCTTCTACTAAGAGATTTTGTAACCTTATTCTCTTGTCCCTTTAATGTAACTGATCTCGAAGTCAAACTCACTAATCATAGTCAACCACCTAGCTTGCTTGGCATTCAAATATGGTTGGTCAAATAAGTATTTCAATCCACTATGATCACTCATTAAGATGAACCTCCTACCAATAATATAGTGTCTCCATATCTTCAATGCATGGACGATCACTGCCAACTCAAGATCATGTGTTGCATAATTATGCTCCTGCTCATTCAGTTTCCTTGACTCATAGCATACTACATGTCCTTCTTGCATCAAAACTCCATCAAGTCCTCTCCTGCAAGCATTTGTACATACCACAAACTCTTTATCTAGATATGCAATATTTAGAACTGGTGCATTTGTAAGCCATCATTTCAATTGTTCAAAACTTGCTGCATATTCCTCTATCCATTCAAATTTCTTTCCTTTCCTATGCAATGATGTAATAGGATAGAAATAAAAAACAATTTCTTGATGAACCCTCAATAGTAACATGTTTACCCCATGAATGATATGACCTCCTCCACATTCTTAGGATCCTCCCATTCCATGATAGCTCTTATATTTTCTAGATCCACTTCTATACCTTCATTGGAAAGAACATGCTCGAAATAATGGACCTTTGTCTGAAGGAAGCTACATTTACTAAGCCTGGCATACAATTGATGCTCTCTTAGTAACCTCAATATTGTTGCTAAGAGTTTGGCATGCTCTTCCTCATTCTTAGAATATATCAATATATCATCAATGAATACAATAACAAACTTGTTGAGATAAGGATGGAATACACTATTCATCAAGCACATAAAAGTAGTTGGAGCATTAGCGAAACTGAAAAAAACTACAACAAACTTATAATTCTCATACTTGGTCTGGAAAGCAGTCTTGTATATGTCCTTTTATTTTATGCGTACCAAATGATATCTTGATCCCATATTAATTTTTAACAACATTGCTGCTCCCTTGAACTGGTGAAACAAATCGTCAATCCTTAGCAACATACACCTATTCTTAATCGTCACCTTGTTCAGTTGCCTATAATCAATACATAACTTGAGAGTACCATTTGTCTTCTTCATAAACAATATCGGTGCACCCCAGGGCGACACACTTGACCTAATATATCCCTTGTTAAGGATTTACTTCAACTACAACTTTAGTTCCACTAACACTGGAGTGCTCATCCTATACATTACCTTTCATGCAGGTGATTCTCTTGGTACCAACTCAATAGAAAAATCCACTTGCCTATGAGGTGGAAATTCTGGAATATTTGTTGGGAACACATCCTGAAACTGCTGCAAAACTGGGTACCTCTTGAAGAATTCCACATCCTCAACATCCTTACCTTTATCACTGGAAATATGCACTACAAATAATACACTTCCTTTCTTGCAACTATGATTTTCCTACATAACTGTGACCATTCTAACTAATGTAGCCTTCTTCTTACCCTGCAACATTCTATGTTCTCCATTGTCATCCAAGCACTCAATTTCATTTTCATAACAATCCACCTTATTCCCATGAAAATACAACCAATCCATATGCAGAAGCATACTATATGATCCCAATAGAAGCACATTTAAATTCATTTATGTAGACATATCATGCAACTCAAATGAAAAATCCATTACCCAATGATGAACTCTTTTCTTGGTACTTGTATCCAACCATACTAACCAAGACTCTGCATGCACTTCTTTATTCAAGCCACACTTATCCACCAGGTTAGGATTAACATAACTATAGTTAGGTCTAGGGTCAACCAAAATAGAAACAACTTGATCACAAATATTTTCATCTATCTCAATAATGGATGCTTGGTGATCCTCTTCCCTATTATCCAATGTTGCATAGATCCAAGGAATTCTTTGCCCAACATCCCCAATTGTGTGTGCCTCCTGAGCACTGTATATTTGTGGCATGCCACCTTGGTGTTGTGGGAAATCTCTCTTATGATAATCCTTTCCATAATTCCAACACTGTAAACAATTCCTCCCATCAACCTTGTTCTGCTCCTCAGACTGAAATCCATGTCCTTTGTCAGTTTTATTGAAATTCTTCTGTGGCATTGCATTCTCTTTATCACCTGTGTCCTTTAGTCTACCTTGCTTATTATCCCATTTTCCTTTAGTCTTGTCATTACCTTTCCAATCTTTTTTATATCCAGACCTGTGATTGAATTACTCATAACAATGATTCAACTTGTTGATGGCTTCCTCCAACAATCTAAGCTTGTCAAACTCAATTCTATCCTTAAATGTTATTGGTAACCCGTTGATGAATATCTGAATATTTTCTTTCTCCTCCTTCAAATAAGGCACATACCTCAACAAATCCAAGAACCTGCTCGTATACTCCCCTTCAGTGATAAATCTCATCTTAAGCTCATAGAATTCCTTTTCCCTATCATCATAGTATCTCTCAGATAGATACTTATTCCTGAAAAGTCTCTCAAACTCACTCCAATTCAACTCCTCATCCTGACTACCTTTAAAATTATTTACATATTCCCACCAAACGGTTGCTTTTCCTTTAAGACTGAAAGTAGCTATCTTGACTTTCATATTCTCTGAGTAATCATGCAATTAAAAGAACTTCTTCAACCCAAGTAACCAAGCTTGTGAATCCTATGAGTTATTCATTTCTTCATCAAATGTAGGAGGCTTTTCTTTCTTGAATTCCTCCTATAATTAATGCTTCTCATTCCTCCTATACGTATGGTGACAATGATAATGTTGATGTCTCTCTGATCTAGAACTAGAATAGAACCCATGGTCATTATCCCTCATGTTAGGTGTATCCATGAACCTTCCATCTCTGACTCTATCATCCCTCTCAAACTCATATCCTAATTGACACCTACTTCCATATGCGCCATTTTTTCTTTCCTCCTATCCATCACTGATCCTAAGAGGTCCATATCTCTGCAAGTCTCAAAAAAACTAAAGGATAATTGAATTAACCTCTGCTTGTTCTCTTGTTCCCTAGCAAGTCTCTCCTATGACTGAATTATTCTGTCACTGTCCACCTTACAACTCCTTATCCCTGGTTTCAAACTTCTCAGTGTGTCTGTTATGTGAGGGGAGTAATCATCATCATGCTTCTCATATGATCTGTAGGGAGAATCATGTGAACCGTAGTCTACCATATTTATTTTCATATTTGACTCTCTTCTTCTACAAACATATCATGTCATATAACCAAATATAAACAAAACCACACATGCCTCAGTGAAGTTTAAGGGAGGTTATCGTGTTTGCACTAATCAGTCCAGATTAAAATAACATATGTATATATATATAATGAAATTAGCATACCAACATGTTGTAGCGGCTACAACAACCCTCCAAATTTTTTCCTTAGCTTCATTTTGGAGCCTCTCTACCAACCTTTCACAACAACATATATTGCCTTGTCAAGTACATAAGCTTCAGTGATTTCCTTGCAGAATGATAGCCTATCCATCAAAACTTGTTACGTCCCCCTCACAGGTTGTTTCACCAGACTTGGTCCAATTGCAGGTTGAATAGCTCCCTCAAGAATTTGCGCAATTCTGGAGGGGAACCAACCTTCCCTCTAGAAATTGTGCAATTCTATATGGGAGCCTACGGGGCTCCAGAATTGCACAAAACTACCTATCACTATTCACTGGAAAAATTGTGTAATTCCTCCCAGTAGGATTGCTCAGCCCATAAATTGCGCAATTTTGGGCAGCAGTCAGCTGCTCTGCCTAGAAATTGTGCAATCCCTCTAGGCAGCTAGGCCAACTCCCTGCCACAAATGCGCATTTTTTCCTCCCAACTGAGAATACTATTGCACATGTAGTTGAGTTGACTGGTTCCCTCCAGAACTGAGTAAAACTGATATGCATGCATGGGTTGCTTCTCCCAAAGCAACATGGAAAGGAAACCCTTGATTCAAGGATCCACTTTTAGTAGCTTGAGGTTGCATGCAAGGATCATGAAATCTCCTACCAAGTGTCACTCTTCCCATATTTGTAGCATGTACGTAACATCTTCAATTTTATCAAAACTCATGAATCGGAAATCGCAGATCTCTTTCCTCACACCGACCTTGCAACTTTGACATCCCACATTGCATCTAGGATTCATCAGCACATTCAGCTCAATTGTCTTGGGGTAAGCCTATTGTTCATGTCTTTTGTTGCGTTTCTGTCACTTTTTTTATATCACTTCGTGTGAGTGTTGTTTGCTTGATTTCAGTGAGCGCTTACTACCGTTTTCATGTATGTTAGCTTGTATAAGCATCGTTTCATTTTTTGTTTTCATCTCATTGTTGTCGCATGCATGACACTGTTTTACACAGACGGTCATTGTTGCAGCGACTTGCTTCACACACATGCATGCCTTCCCGTTTTCTGAATCCTGCACTTGTTGTTTGCATGAATTATCATTCACTCTTGTTCGCACTCATCTCATGATGCATTCACACTTCTCATGTTTCAGTCGCCCGTCGGCCGGACTAGGCTACCTTGGTCCAGACCATGCACTGCCCAGCTACCAATGCATATTTCCGCAAGCGAAGGCTCTGCCTTCCCTCTAGAAATTTCTCAAGTCTAGCCATGCACTGACCTCTAGGCTTGCATTTCACAATTCTTAGAGGCAGTGTCTTGTTGACCCCAGAAACTACACAATGTGTTGGGTTGTGTTATATTCTTTCCACGACTAACCTACGTAGTGAACCGGGGGGTTAGAGGGGGGGTGGAGCCCCCCCTTCATTGCGCCGATTGCACAGTGGGGGGGTCACAGGGGGGGCGGAAGCCCCCCTTGTCTGGGGGGTTTGACGGGGGCGAGTAGCCCCCCTCTACGGGGTTCGGGGCAGCGGCCCGAGAAAAAAAAAATTGGACCCTATGTTAGGTTGGGCGAACCTACCTATGGTTTTCGGTCCATGGTTTTGGACGCGATGGTTTTCGGTCCATGGTATTGGATGCTTCAGCATGTATAAATATGTATTGTAACATTGAAAGGAATATAATGAAAATCAAGCTGGTAGGTCTCGGTTTTGAGATCCATTGGGAAATCTCTGTGTATATGTGTTTTATGTGTTATGCTCTCGCATTTTTATTTTTCTTGTGACTTAGAATTCGTATGCAGGTAATTTCTATACAGGGTTAAAACCTACACAATGCAATTTGCTAGTTGCATGTCACTACTGACTGAAATTGCACAATTTCAGTCCTCAACAGGCTAGTCTAGACTATGCATTGCATAGTTCCAGCAATCAATCAGCCTCCTAACATCACGGACTATGTCTTGCACAATTTTGGCAGTCAGTCTCCTGATCTCCGAGCGGAAATTGTGAAACCTTCATGAGTCACACAAGTATGTTGAAAGTCAGTTCTCAAGTTCATTTTGGTTTTCAACTGATAGATTGCTTGCCATGAGTGTTTCCATGTCTCTAGGTATCACAGGTGTTCATCTACCTCTCAGCAGCACATGTACAATGGTTTCCAAGAGAGCAGAGTCAAAGACACCATTTAGAGCATACTTGGGGATGTAGTCGATCAAGTGTATATGAACTTGCTTACCCATGAAGACATCAAGTTGTTCATAGAAAAGGACATCAAGATAAGATGGCAGCAGCATCATAGCAAGCAACACCATCAGCAGTAGTTGAAGGTAGCATACCTATATGCAACGAATGCAAGAGGAAGGTTGTTAACAATGCATGGGCGGTACAAAGTTGCAAGCTCAAGTAGATCCACTTGTGATGAAAGCAACTTTGAAGACTCAGGCTATGAGGTGATGGCGTGACACGAAGATTGCGCAAAGGAAGAGAATGGAATAGAGAAGGAGTTGCATGTGCTGAAGCAGCGACTCAAGGAAGAACAGAAGTTACATAGATGAGAGAATGAGTTGCAGCATGGACAGGTATAGTAGTGGGTGAAACATGCACTCATAGATGAAACTACCACCGTACAAGTTATAGATCCATCCTAACAGCTAGCACGGAGCAGACAAGTTGAGCAGTGTATTTGATCGCATGCAAGGGAATGTAGCAGTATGCATGTCATTGTACGCACGCTTGTGATCCCACTCATTTGGCACACTCACCGAGGCGAAGAAAAGAAGCAAGTCTGACTAGAGCTGAACATGTACTTCGACAAGTTGATGCGCATGGCCACCAGTACATGCTTGGAGAGCAGCGTAGACACTATGCATCAACATGTTGTCAGTCTAGTCACACCAAGATGACCATGCGCATGCTATCATATGAGTTGGACAGAGGAGACATATCAATGCACCCGGATGCAATGAAGGCAAGAGTTCGCTTCAACAAGATGTCACCATTGAGCACATGAACACCATCACGAACAACCAAGCTTGGCATCAACTCACCACCTTCAACCATCACAAGCATGTCAATGAGTTGGTCTCACCACAACTGTCTGAGTGTCAGTGATGTCTTGCATGGATTTCTCAGGCCATTTTGTCTCACATGGGCACACGTGCATTGTAACGTAACGTCTTATCAAGTGGAAGTTCAAGTGTCGATAGTTGGATGTAACAGTTATAGAGTAGATGTAGAGTCATGAGGGTAGATGAACTGTCATAAATGGGAATGTCAAGGGCCACCCCACCCTTTGTTATAAATAGTCCTTTATAACTCTTTGTAAAGGCTTTTGGTCAGCCAAGCTTCTGATAGGACTATCTTGGAGAGAGCTTGGACAATATTTTAATGAGCCTTGGCTTCTCCACTACGCTGAGCTATTATATCTCTTCGGAGGAGCAGGCGATTGTGGTTGTAACATTCCGCTGTCGAAACTAGTGGTTGGACATGGATGTATTGTATGATTTCAACTTACACTTCTTAATATAACAAGAGCCATCACATTTCATGCATATGTTGTATTGAATTTCAGCTATTTGTTTACTCTAAATGATATATGTATCTGTTTTCTTATGCATGCATGTATTGTTATTTCTGTGTATGTATATACGAATCTTTTTGAAATGTGTTGTTGGTTTAACCATCACTTTGGATTGTTACCTAACTTGCCTTCCATGTTGTGATGCATCTTTTCTCATGTGTTCCCTTCTTAACTCTGTGCCATCACAGGTTTCCAAGGGGTGCACTCAACTCACCCTTTGTGTGTTAGAACCTCTCATGCACCTTCCTTAGCTTGCTGCATATGTCACACCCTTGCTACCAATAGAGACATCTTACTTGCCTCTGTATGAAATCGCGTTCAAGGCATTAACGTACGACCCACTGCTGGGAATCCTACACCAAACGGTCTGAGGTCTAATTGGGACTTCTTACCGGGGAGATCCCCTGACATGTTAGTGGGTCCAACACTGTCAACACAACATCATCAACTTGTACCTGACGACACAACTGCAAAAATTACCAATACCATTCATACATGAAAATCATATATACAACAAACATGCATGCATGACAAACACTTTCCGCCCATCCAGTCCAAGTGTTGAACCTAAGAGCTCTAGTACCACTCTATATCCCCCTCCTCCCACATTTACCCAATTTCACATGTCTATTGGCGTAAACATCTGACGAATAGTTACTATGATATGACTCAACCACCTAACAACCATTAAGGAAGTGGAATCGACAAAATGAAACTTTAAAGACCCTCCTCAGGAGCTACAGGACCCCCAAGAGATAAACCACCCCTCCAAGTGCCCAACCCTAGGTTAACTTTATTTTTCAGTGATATGTGTTGGGATACAGTCCCTAAGGTCAGTTTTAGGGTTAGTTAACCCAAATTTTGTAAAATTTTTGTAAAAGATGTAAAGTCTCCACGAAATGTGGATGTGGAACGCGTAGGTAGATAGGAGTCAAACCATTGTTGAGATATCATGGCATCTGTAGTAACTACAAATCTCGATACCTTGGTAAAATCATTACATGCCATCCCATTTCATGCATAGGACGAACCAATTTTGTTTCTCAAATTTTCCTATTAATTGACGTACCATGGAATCTACATCATTATTCTTAGAATGAGATCTCATTCAAGATCTCTTACAGTGAGCAAAAATGGAGACCCCATATATTTTTCCTCTCTACATTCTCTCATGTCTGATCAAATTCAAATATTTGATGCCTCTTGGTGCTGAACTATCTAACATTATCAAATTATGTGACATTATTTATTTCCTAGCCACTTTTTGGAACAGGGATGGAACATATTTGAAATTACATTCCAATATGCATTTTGCGTGTTTTATTTTAAAAAATGTATTGTGTCATTTGAAATTACATTCCATGAAGTGTCCTTTAAAAGTGCATTCAAATTCAAAAGTTTATAATACAGAGCGGTAATTTTGATCGTGTTTTGCAACAATGTCCACTGTATCTACCTTTGTTGTTCAAAATGCTACAAACGAACATCGAGTTCTTTAGGAAAATTTTCGAAGAATGCTACAACAACTAAGTTAATACCTAATATTTTCCATCAATTCGTTTATAACTTTTTGAAAATTGTCACAAACAATGTGTCCTCAAGAGTACCATTCATTTTCGAAGTATTTGTGATCTAAATATAAAACTTGTGGACCTTTTTTGGCTAAAAAACCTTGTTGCTTCAATGGAGAAATTTGTATCCTTTGCCATCGATTTGGACCGTTTTTAGTTTTGTGACCTCATGAATGATTTGGAAACCAAATTCTTACATGGAACTAGGAAATAATTGATGCCAATTGCATACGCGACTCGTGTTGGTACACATCATAGCTTATATATATATATATATATATATATATATATATATAATAATATGAAAATTGCATACGCAACTCCTAAATTATGGACAACATATAACAAATCCACAAATACTTGACCTGGATATCCATAATAGTTTTTGAAGCATCACTTGACCTCAAGAATTTTGTGAGTCGTATATGTTGAAGATTGTTAAGAAATTGGAGATAGAGCATCAATGAATTACTATTTAAAATAATAGAGGGCCACCCAATAGCATGAGCAATACTAATTCAGGTTGTGGTTCAACCAAACAATCAAGAAATGTTGGGGGATCTCATCAACGATTTCTATGAACTAAAGCTCTGTCATATCAATCACCTGCACATGACCACAGATAGCTTTGGTTGTCCTATGCCTTCATTCTTCCACTTGTTGATTTAGAATTTCTACATATTTTGTTTAAAAATTATTGTATTGTGTGTGTGTGTGTGTGTGTCTATATATATATATATATATATATATATATATATATATATATATATGTATATATATATATATATACATATATATACATATATATATATATATATTTTATTTATTTATTTATTTATTCGAGCCGACATTTAGTTTTCTTTTTTTTAAGGATATGTGCCAAATCTACGTTGAGCACGGACATACTTACACATGACCCTCACACTGGGCTATAGAATGTGCCTCTCGATGCAATTAAAAATATTTTCACTTATCCATAAGAATAATTAAATAAATCATCATTTATTTATTATTCCTTAATCATTTCATTTTTCTCACTTGAAATAATTATTAAATCATTATATAGTAATTATTTCTAACCCATTTTGATCGTATCACCACTAAGGAATAATTAAGTAAATCCTCTTTTTTTATTATTCCTTAATCATTTCAATTTTCTCCCGTGAAATAATTATTAAATCATTATTTAACAATTATTTCTAACTTATTTTGAACATATCTCCTAGAAATAATTAATAAATCATTTTCATGTATTAATTATGTCACTCAGTTTTCTTAATTAACTAAATTAATCATTATTTTTTGTGGTAGTTAACTAAATAAATATTATTGAACGTTTATCTAATATTTTCCTCTATAAAAAATAATAAAATACTCATAATAGTTAGATCTTGATCTTGTCAACCAAATATTTTATTATTTGACTAGATCTAGTCTAATCTAGAATTTTATTATAAATAGAGAGGCTTTTCCTTCACCATTTACAGATGATCAATATCATTGTTGTCATCCTGATCTTGCCACATTCTAGCTCTACACCTCGAGTTCAATCATTTTCTCACATTTCCCATTTGCAAATAGAGGACAAAGGTGCAACCACTTGCAACATAGGGACAAAAAAAAAAACTCCCATGGAGGAGGACTTTACAAACCCATGTTAGTAAATAATTCTCCATAGGTGTCATCTTCATTAATAAAAATAAAAATTTATTTCCTTTGTATCGGGTTCCACTTCTATGATTTTTAGCATATGTTTTTAGATTATGTGAGTTTTCTGCAAGTTTTCCACTAAAATTGTATGCAGATCTGAAGATAGTTATTGAACATTGCAAGGTTTGGAGATTTTCTTTCTTTTTACTTTTTTTTTAGGTTGTTTTGTCACCGACAATAAAAAGGATATTTTAGTACATTCATCTAGAATTTTCCTCCTGACAAATGGTGACTCCAATATCTTTTTATCGTCAACAAATGGTGACTACACTGTGCTAAAACTTCATATCCCTGATGACCTTGTTTTCTTTTCTACATTTTTTCTCCTTTTTTTTTCCAGTGGCGTTTTGCAAAAAACATTTGTTTTTGTGTTTATGTTTCTATTTCATAGGTTATAGGTACTAGTGACATAGGAGATGGTAGGATCTAATAAAACCCTCAGAGTGGGAGCATAATATCCCTAACGTCGATTTTGAGGGTTTATATGCAGTTGCCCAACATAGGAAATAGGCCACAACCTACACTATAATGCAAGAATAGGTCAGTTTTCTAGTCTGCCCAGAAATTTGTTGTTTTTTCTATGTTTTGCTTTGTTTCGAATTTGGATGTCTGATAGGGGGTTTTGTACTCTTCCCTTCAGTAAGAATTAGGCCTTGATCTCTTTGATTTACCCACTTTTAGGATGAAGGAAATAATCCCTTCTAGGTTTTGAAGTTCACTACCAAATAAAGAGGGGTTTTTCTAATTTGGTAATCTACTATTCATAGTTACATACCATAGTTATTCCAACAAATTAAACCTTCTGTTTCAGCCTCTTTTTAGATTGAGAAACTTCAATTGTGTCCCGTTTAGGCCCTTTGTTGCACTATCATTCAAATTTTTTCTTAGTTCCATCTTTGTAAGTTGGCTTTTTTACTGTTATTTTAGCTAGGATTTTAGTTTTGCTTTGTTGATATTTTTGCATAAAGTAGGCATCTTAACCATAGATCCCAACCCCTTCACCTGTAGATTTACTTGTCTCCATTTTGTTTCACTATTTTTGTCAATTTTGTGTTATTTTTAGCCTCCTTGGGTGGGAAGTAGAGTATTGTTCAAATTTGTTTACTTTTTATTCATTTTAGTTAAGTTCTCAGTTCAACAATTTAATTTTCAACAACACATTTTACATTTTATGGAAACAAGTTCCATTACACATATTTGCACACAGACTTCACACCTTTAGTGAACATGAGCTTAGTTACAACCTCCAAGCCAAGACTATAAAAAGTAACCACTTGATCTAACCAACATGGATTTAAGCCCACTTGGGCAGCAGGAAAAACAATCTAATAGTTAGGTTAGGGTTGGTGGGGTAGGCATCCCATAATGCCCACCAATCGCTTTACATTTGAGACATAGTGTTTGTCCTCTTAGGGTTATTTAAATCCTCCATAATCCAACAATCCAAAGCAGGTGTTGAGCATAAACCCATCAGAGGGGGTAAGGCCTAAGCCAAGGATAATGGTGGTTCCCCTTGAAGCTCCCTCTTATTTGTCGAGAATTTGAGTACATGGTTTACACTCAGAATCTGAGATTCACTTGCCCCCACTGGATAGAGGTACTAACCATAGTTTCCTTTATTAGGATAAAACACCTTATAGGTGGTGGTGGTGGGAAACAACCATACCTTTACCTTACCTTTCAATCAACGCTCTACTTACAGCCATTAGACCCCGCAAGTAAGAAATTATTTGGAAGACCATAAAAACATAAATTAGGATTTGTTTAAGGTGTAACTATCTTTAGGTTAGGAGTCATTTTTTTATTTTTATACAATGAGTTTGCTTGAATTAGAGTAGTAGTACACTGTAGTTAGCTTACATTTTGCATCACTGCACGTAGTGTTTTCTTGCTCTTCTTTGTTCTTTTTCTTCATCCTTTTCCTCTATAATTCAGTGTTATCTTTGTCTTAACATCATTACGCCCCCTAGGATTTTTTCATGGAGATTATTCAATCTCCATCCCTAGTTTTCGTTAGGACATCCATTAACATGTGCTAGACGAATCAAGTTCCCTCTCCCTAGTCCACCTATAGAATCTAGTACTTTTGATTCATCCAGTTCTTCCTCTGAGTCCAATTCCTCTCAACCCTAAGTCACTACCATGTTTGGTTTCAACATTGGAATTAATATTGGTCCCAACATGGGAACAACAACGGTGAAAATACTAGTAGAAAAACTAGTAATACTCAAGGTCTCCCTCTTGGAGGTAACACTGGAACTTCACATGGAATGATTATCAATCAACCATCGTTTCCCTATATGGCTAGTTTGAATCTCTCTTATTTGAACCAACTCATTAATTATCCTCTTCAACATGATCTTAATTGGCCACCCATTCCAACCAAGCTCCCATCCGACATCCCAAAATTCAAAAGGGAACACTAGGGAGGATCCCACTAACCACATTTTATCTTTTCACATGTGGTGTTTCTCTAATTCCATAATGAAGGATTCAGTTCTCTTGCACCTTGTTTAGCGCACCCTCATCGACTCTACCATGAAGTGGTATGTAGACCAACCCCATGCCTACCATAAGGTGTTTTCAACCCTTTCCAACACATTTTAATCCTACTTTTAGTTACCTATCCATTACGATACAAGCATCAAACCTTTGACCTCCTTTCATCAAACCTATCTAACCCACCTTTCTGATCATGTCCAAGAATGCTACAGATGTTCAAGCTTATGCAAAGCTCCAAAATTCGAACACTGGGTTTTCCTAGATTGGTTCTTGAGATCCCTCCTCGCACCAATTGATAAAGATGTTGCACACACATTTCCTCAAACAAAAGAAGAATATATTCAAAAGGCTTGCAATTTGATTTGATCTACACCCAATTGGTTTATTTCTATATCGTTCTCCCCAAACTCCCTTTACCTAGTGCTGCTTTCACATAGGGGGTATCTCATGGTGCAAATGGCGTGATCAAATCATTCTCTCACAAGCATCCTTCCCCATATACACAAGGACCTATGGAATATGGCTATCCTAAGGGGGGAATAGGAAATATCACATACACTTGTCCTCCCCTGATCCTTCACATGTTCACTTATACTAAGGCACAAGTACTTCTTACGCATTTCCCTTAGTGATTTTATAATTCAAATTAAATTATTTAGATTAAGTTTAATACATATGTTTAATTTAGATTTTTTTTAATATTTATATAAATTATTTCTTTAATTTTTAAGTTTATTTAATATCTGGCAACACGGGGAGAGAAGGAGAGCTAGGGTTTGTAGAAGAAGTTAAGGTTTAGGCACCATGGAGGGGCGTAAGGGGGGGATTTCCACTCCCTCCTACAGTCAGGCAGTCTCCAGTCGTAGTAAGAAACTGCTGGAAGCTGAAACAAGTATTTTAGGAGGAGGAAAAAAGGACAACAGAGACAGACAAGAGCAGGAAAATAGGTGGGAAGACATCAAAAGAGAGAAAAGAATAGAGGAAGAAAATAAAAATACAGACACCAGAAAACAAAATGGATCATGTAAGCCTAGGACAACTATCACACCCAGAGTGATGTTGAGTGATCCAGTGCTACAGGTGCATAGAGAACACATGGTGACTTACGAAGTCATTTGTAAATTCATGGGGTTATGGCCAATGGAGAAGGCTTTACAGGCATGGATAAGGAATCATTGGAAACCTAAAGGGGATATAGACCTACACCTTGGGTCAAAGGGTTTCTTCATTGTAGTATTCACTAACATTGAGGATAAAGACAGGGTGTTTGAAGGAGGCCCCTACTTTTATGCTGTTGTAGGCCTCTATATGTGGCCTTGGGTGATGAATTTTGTCCCAAAGCGAGAGACATTCACTTCGGTCCCGGTTTGGGTAAGACTATACTCCTTACCACTGGATTATTGGTAGCCACAATCATTAACAGCCATAGGAAATAAATTAGTACATTTTGTCAAAATATCTAAGGCCACTAGGCAGGGAAAGTACACATCCTTTGCTCGTATATGTGTGGAGATGGATCTCTCTGGAGCTCTACTGGATGAAGTGATTCTAGAAGTTTTTTATGAGGAATGGGTACAAGCGGTGGATTACGAGCATATTCCTTTTAGATGCCATCAATTCCATGAACATGGGCATCTCTTCGAGGATTGCCCCCTAAAGAAAATAGAAAGCATAACTAAAGCTACCTCAGGGAGAGACACTGATAGCTTTCACAAAGTGGGAAATAAAGGTAAAGGAGGGAGAAAGTATAAAAAAAAAATCAGTGAGGAAAAGAAAACAAGCCAGAATAGGTACAAGGTACTAGAAGAAGAAGAGGAGCTAGATAAGGCAAATCAGACTCTAGAGGATAGCTCGGGGGAGAAGGAAAAGGAAGAAAATATGGAGGACACACATGAAAATGACCAACAAAACAAGGATCTGTTCAGTACCATGGAACTTGATAAGGACCAATAGATGACCCTGAGCGAGGTGGAAACAGAGGATCATGAATTGCAGGATATTTTCGATAGGGAGCATCTAGATCTGGAAAAATTCTTGGAGCAGGGAACCACAAAAGGAATGGATTCGCTACCACAAGATGAATTCAATAGTGCAATAGCTGTTTCTGTGGAGAACTCAGGAAAAAGGGTCGGTAGTCAAAAGATACCTCAATAGTCAAGACAACAAAGGGGTGAAAACTATGAAGGCAACATCGGGACTAGCTCCTAGGAACCCAAGCAGGAAAAGGGGTAGGAAAAAACAAAATGAGTTGCTGATAGAATGTGGAAAACTGATGATAGATTCAAGTAAGATGAAAGACCTAACTAGTTACTCATTTACAAATATTTCTTAATGAAGCTCACAACATGGAATATTAAGGGTCTAGGGAGTAAAACGAAACAAAGAAATCTTAGCAATAGAATGAAAGAAGAAAAAACAGATATGATTTTCATCCAGGAAACTAAATGTTCTCTAAGAAAAATAAGAGAAATACACAGCAAATGGCTAAATAGATATGAATATCTAGAAGTCAAAGCAGATAACGTAGCAGGAGGTATTCTCACACTTTGGAACCCCTAGAAACTAAGTATCCTAGATGTTGAAGCATCAAGGAACTACTTATCGGTGGTTATTCAACCTTTAGGGGACAGGGAAGTTTATTTAATCACAAATGTTTATGGTCCACAAAAGCCTGAGGACAAATTCAAACTGCTTACTTCACTAAAGGATCTAAGAGACAGACATTCGGGAATACCATGGATTTTGGGAGGGGACTTTAACATGATCAAATCCCTGGAGAAAAAAAAAGGTGGAACCATATCACTAAGTAGAGACTCCATATCATTTCAAAATTTTATAAGCGATATGAGTTTAGTAGACACAGAGAAAACCAATGGCATCTTTACCTGGAATAATAAAAGGGGAGGAGAGTCTCAGGTGGCCTCAAAGGTAGATAGATTCATTATCTCAGAGGAACTTATACTCACAGGCCTTGACATGTCAATGATCATACTCCCTTTTGGTGGCTCAGACCATTGGCCCGCTCAACTTGAGGCATCCTATATAGGAACTCCAAGAAACAAACCTTTCATGTTTGAAAATATCTAGCACACCCATCCAGATTTTACTAGCAATATTGAAAAATGGTGGAAAGAGGATACGTAGATTCAGGGTACGAGAATGATTATCATGCATAAAATATTGAAACATATCAAAATTGGGCTTAAATATTGTAATAAGAATGAGTTTGGCAACATTTTTGAAGCCAAAAAAGTTGTTGAAAGGAAGATACATGAAATTAATCAGACCCTCATCACTAATGGCTTCAATGAGGGAAGAAAGGAACAAGCTAACAACCATCAATAGGAATGGGAAGAATTATGCAAACAAGAGGAAATATTCTGGAAATAGAAATCAAGAGTACAATGGCTAAAAGAAGGAGATAAGAACACAAGGTTTTTCCACAAATCTACCATGGATCACAGGTCTCACAACATGATCTCAAAAATCAAGGATTCTCAAGGAAACCAACTCAATACCCACAAAGATATAGAAGTTGCATTGGTTCAACATTTCCAAGGCATAGCAGAGGAACCTCTCTTAGACAGATCATAATTCATCAATGACTTCACAAAGCACATTCCTAAGCTTGTGACAAGAGAAGATAATTACAATCTAAACAGGCTTGTGAATGCAAGGGAGGTCATAAAAGTTATCAAAGATATGCACAATGGGAAGGCACTAGGCCCAGATAGTTTTAATGTCGACTTCTTTAAATCATGTTGGAGTATAGTCAAGCAGGATATCCTTGATGTAGTGGAGGACTCCAGGAAAAATAGAATTGTTTTGAAGGCACTCAATAAATCTTTCATTTCGTTAATTCCAAAATAGGATAATGATATGACACCAAACAGATTTAGACCTATAGCTTTATGCAATGTGGTGTATAAAATAATTTCTAAAATAGTTGCCAACAGGCTTAAACCTCTTATACCAACTCTAGTTTCTGTGGAGCAAACTAGGTATGTGGAAGGCAGACAAATTCTCAACAATATCATTCAAGCCCATGAGGTGGATCAGTCTCTTATAAGCAATAGGCAGGTAGGAATGATTATGCAACTTGACCTAGAAAAGGCCTATGATAAGTTAAATTGGACCTACATAAGGAAAGTTCTTCTAGCTTATGGATTTGACCATAACTAGGTAAGATGGGTAATGGCCCTTGTAACTACCTCTAGTTTTTCAATATTTTTAAATGGTTCTCCATCCAAGCCCTTCAATCCTTCGAGAGGTCTCAAACAGGGAGATCCTCTCTCACCCTTCCTCTTTATTCTCATGATGGAAGGACTAGGCCTAGCTATCAAGTCTGCCAAAGAAGAAGGTAAAATCCAAGGTCTCAAACTAATTAGGAAAGGAAATGCTTTGACCCATCAACAATTTGTGGATGACACTATGCTACAGGGCATACCTACAATCAAGGAAGCTCTAGCCTACAAACAAATCCTGAAAGACTTTGCAATGGTTGTGGGCACAGAGGTAAGCCTCTCCAAATCAAATATTTTCTTTTTTAACACTAACATTGCTATTCAAAGAAATATATATAGAATTCTAGGCTTTCAAAGAGATATGCTACCTTCCAAATATCTGGGAGTACCGCTAATAGACAAACCTCTGAGCAAGACAGTTTGGGAGCCTGTGATTAATAAGCTATAGGACAAGATATGGAAATGGACAAGTAGGTCTTTGAACTTAGCAAGTAGGCTAGTACTCACAAAATTTGTCCTACAATCTGTCCCCATCTTCATGTTCTCAGCCCTTCCAGCTCCGGAAGGAGTCATGCAACTATGCAGAAATATCCAAAGAGATTTTGTTTGGGGTAAAGGGGAAGAGAAAAAAAAATGGGTCTTGGTAGCCTGGGAAAATATCTGTAAACCTAAAACTCATGGAGGATTGGGACTAGATGATCCCGAGGTGCTAAACAAAGTTTTGGGGGGAAAAGTATGGTGGAGCTGGATAAAAGATTCAGCTGCCCCTTGGGCACAAATTTTGAAACAAAAATATGCAAACAATTGGCAAGACAGGGATCGCATTAGAATGTCTAGAATCATCAAAGGCTCCCACATTTGGAACAAAGCTTGGGAGAATAGAACCATTATTCAGAAACACAGTTTCTGGGAAATTAGAGATGGAAACCTTGCATGGTTTTGGGAGGATAAGTGGCAATAGGAACCTAAATTGTTAAGAGAAGACTTTGCAAATATAAAGAAGGATACTGACAACAAAGGGTTACTCATATTAAATGAATTCTGGGATCAGGAAAATAACGAAGGAAAATGGAGGATATGGAAGAAACTCGATTATAGGGATAACGCCCCCTTGAAGGCACAAGCTAAAGCTCTAACAACCATCCTGGAACAAAGGAAGATCCTGATATTAGCTGATTCAGACCAGCTGAGATGGGGCAATAACAATGAAGGAACCTTTAACCTTAACGAGGCAAAATGCATAGCCTTTAGGCTTGACTTGACAAACCCTGATTGGGTTTGGAAGAATCTATGGTGGAACCAAGGATGGATGAAAATTAAACTGTTTATGTGGTTAGTGCAACATAAGAAAATTCTTACCTGGGAAAACCTTCGGAAAAGAGGTGTATCTAGCCCATCCAAATGTCAGCTATGTGAATCACAAGAAGAAACTATGGATCACCTTCTCAACCTCTGTCCATTTACTTCCACATTGTGGAATAGGATCGCTTCCATTTTCAGACAAACAGATAAGGGACATGAGTAGCATCACAAACACCCTAAAGAATTAGAGGAAAAACTTCTCTGATTATGAAACAGTCAACAAAGCTTGGGCTTTAGCTCCAATCTTCCTAATCTAGGATGTCTGGAAAGAGTGCAACAACAAAATTTTCAAAAATAAAAAAGGTTCTTCCCATAGCATCATGGAACATATTTTAATACAGATCAAAGAGACGTTAGGGACCCTAATTTAAAAATCCCCTGAGAATCACCCTTCAGATGTTGATGTGAAGATACTACTACGGTTGGGTATGCAGGGGCTTATTCCTTAAGGTAATAACAAAAATACAAATCATATTGTTGCTGATAAAGACTTATGGCTCCCTCCCCTCAGGGATTTATGAAATGTAACATAGATGGGGCCTCAAAACGAAACCCGGGCATGGCCAGTTATGGGGGAGTGATAAAGGATGAAAAGGGTTGCATAGAATTCATTTTTCATTGTAATTTGGGGAAAGCCACAAACAATATGGCGGAGATCATGGCCCTTGAGCATTGCTTAGAAATCCTGAGGGACAAAAATCTTCATAACACCATAATTGAAGTGGACTCTGAGTTTATTATCAATTTGGTCAAGAAAATCTGTTATGGCTTGGCTCCGAAAAAAATTTTGAGACATTGGAGACTTCTTCAAGTTTATCAAAGGATTCAATCCCACCTTCATAACATGAGAACCCTATGTTTCATGCATGTGCACCGGACAGCCAACAAATTGGCGAACATTTTAGCTAATGAAGGAGTTCTCTATGCTAAAAACAATAATAAGTATAGATGGATAGAGGTCCCCCAAGACAGATTGACGGATGACAGTCTCAGACAAGCGAATGTGGACTGAGAGCTCTATCAGAATGGGGGATTCTAGTAGTGTTATCGGGAAATCTAGTGTCTATGCAGAGCTGCTAGTCCCACTAAGATGGGTAGCTATCTTAGAAACAAACAGATTAAAGTTACTTTCACTTTCCTTTATGAGAAGTAGATAGGAGAGGAGAAAAGAATACCAACCTTGATCTTTCGCTTGGTTCTCCACTTGTTCCTTCTCCTCTTTGACAGATGTTTGCCACTCTTCCCTTGACCACTCCACTTAAAAGAGTACCTATAAAGTCAAAGCAGCATAATACCTTCAAAGTGTAGAGATCTACAGTCATAAACAATATAGGACTAGATATATATTGACCACATACATGCATATATCAGCTAATGTACAAGAATGTGGAGGAAAACTTGAATTACTTTATTGATATAGAGGTTAGAAGAGAGGATTACAACCCATTGATCTGACCCCGCATAAAATCCCTTCTTCACCTCATGAAAAGCTTAGATCACCCAACACTATGATATTGCACCAGGAAACCAACAACACTTCCTTACAAGATACAAGATTCCAGCCCCTAGATATCTGGGATGATGGATCCATATATAGATGATTGCAAGAGGGTGAGTCAACTTCTGGGATTTTGATTAGTGTCCTCTCTCTGATAGTTCTTGATTCCACTTGGAGATTGATGATCTCTTACTCATCCTTGGGCGAATTCAGAGAGGCAAGTGTCACAGGAGAAGTTTCTGGAAGATTCCATGATCATCCACCTTGAAAATTGTCTCTGCCATTTGTCTACTCTCGCCCATTGCACCCTACAGACGGGATTTCCAGTATGCCTCACACTTTTTACATTGAGCAGGTGAGATGCATCACACCCTCTGCACTGGGCAGTCTGTATGGTCCAGTTTTGACCAGTTCTAAGCAGTTTTCTGTGGAGAACTTCTGGGAGATGATGTAATCAGCTAACCTTGTTCCTTTAGGGCATGAAAAAACACTTTTAGGGACTCAAAAGCCCTTGGTTTATGGACATATGTGATTGGGGTTGCAGTGCCAAAATATGTCTATAACAGTTGCCCCCTAAAGCATGAGGTCGTAGATCTTTGATGTCGAGTGAAATGCTTTATCATGGGGACCCGAAGTTCTTTCAAACTGGAAGGTGACCTGTAATAAGATATAATACAATACATTTTCTTCATAATGTTTTCATGATCTAGTTGAGGCAGGCATTCCCATGCTCAGCTTTATAAATTCATTTTCATGTAAATTGGACAGACAACCGCCTATGTGGCAGACTGATGATTCTGGTAGAGACATCATCCTTTGATTTGGATGATCATCTGTGCAGCAATGATGTACGTTTGATGTCTTTATTTTCCTGAATATATCGCATCTCGGAAGGATGAAACTAGATCCGGGGTCTTCAAACTCATCCAATCTTCGTCCAAAGTACAAGTCGATCCACGTGAAAATGTTCTGGAGTCAAACATGGAAAGACATCGCTTGATTACCAGCCAATGATGTAAGCTGTTAACAGGCGCGAGAGGAATCACTGATAATGATGATGACCATCAAGGTACTACAGTAAAATTCGTGTGTTGTGAAAAAGGGACTTGGCATCGAACACCACGCAAAATCTTTCAGTCAAAGGCCATTGATGTAAACCTGTCACTGGAAGTGAGAAACTTGCCATTGAGGCATGCAAGCTTCAAAGTATTGAAAGGGTTATTCCTAGGTTGACTTCTTGGATAATGAGTTGTCGTCAACAAGAAGTAACCCATCATAGGAGGGCCTTAATGAATCCCACATCTACGACATGGAGCAGAGCAAATGATTTTCAAGGTGAAAATGATCTGACGATACAAGGTTCAGGGTGGCGGTCATGAAAGGATGGAGCGTGAAGGTATTGTAGCGGATGAGACACAACATGGGTTGGTGAATTCTTTGATCGACTTCTCTTGAACATATCAGCGACACTGAAATGGATTGGTAGTGTTAACCCCAAAGATGGATGGTACAGCAGACCAATGGTAATATGACCGGTGAACGGAATAACCCAACCCGACTCAATCATGGTGATGGAGTGAATGTGTCATGTTCAAGAGCGACTCACTACCAATAAAGTTTCTTCAAGTTTTCTTCCTAATTTTCCTCAGTCATTGTTGACCAATACCTCTTTATTTTTGTCAAGCTTGAGGAGGAAAACATATGCTTGTTCTATAATTTTCCCTTTGGGCAAACCTGTCGCTATGTTTTAACGAGCTTAGCAACAGTGAAACTCGTTCTTGTCTGCATGGACAAGTTTATCGCTATTGGTTTTAATGAGTTTAACGACAAAGACAACTTGGTTCTTTTTCAATTTTAGAGAGTCTGAAAGGGGAAGCAAAGAAAACTCTGGTAATCCTTTTTCGTCATATAATCCCTTAAGTCCGAAAAAGTATAAAATAATACGAAAGGGATGAATTTTCGATAGTTTTAACGAGCCGAACAAGACAAGCGCTCGATCTTTTTGTGTAATAATCCATCAGGTCCAAAAAGATTAAAATCTAGAGGAGGGATAGCACTCCCGGTAGCTTTAATGAGCTGGAGAGGCCAACTGCTCGGCAATCTTTTCATATTTTACGAGTCAGGTGAAAAGAGCTTAAAGGAGACTCATCTTTGAGGAACGAGTGATATATTCGGGTAGCTGCTAATTCCAGGCAAGGTTTAGAATTTTCCAATCATGGAAGTCTCACAACGATGGCTAACTGAATCACTCTTTGCAACTATTCCTCAAAAGGGTAAACAATCAAATGGAGGCGTATGATCGGCTAAAACAGAGTGGAAGTGATGGTAGGAACACGACCGAGGCTCAAAAGCTGATGATAATGCATTCTAAATGGTTATATACCAGAGGTTGGTTCATTTTTTAGTGAGCTTAAACTCTGGGGGAACATTTTCTCATTGCTTAGGTTAAATTTTTAACGAGCTTGAACTTTGCATAAAAACTACTTGTGCTAGTCGTATAATAAAGATGTCTCACCAATAGGTTAAAATTTTAAGGAGCTTTCACCATTCAAAACTTTGCTCCACTCCTCACATGCAAGCTAGGAATGACCAACTACTATCCTAGGGGTTAGTTAACTACTGAGGTTAGGTAGGAAAAAATTTTCCTTTACTTTATTGGTGCCATACGGCCCCTGCGAAGGCGAACGGTCCTTTCGACCACTCACCTAACTTAAGCAGTTGAAGTTAGCAGAACTATAGAGTTAGCATTACATTGGTCGCTTTTCACTTGCATGTAAAAAGGTTTGCATGCCCTTGGGTATAGCGAAGTAGAGTTTCCAGGTTACCCTTCAATTTGCAGACAAAACATTTGTTCTGTCAAGAAAGGCCTACCTTTTCTAGGTTACCCTTCAATTTGCAGACAAAACATTTGTTCTATCGGGAAAGGCCTACCTTCTAACGGAGGTATCCTATTCCAGTCCAACCCCATTTTTCTAAATGGATGGGCGTGTCAGACCAGTCATATTCCTATGCAGAAACTTACCCTATACCTAAAGTTTTCCTGCCGAAGCAGACCAGGGTGCATGCCCCCTGGGTTTCAATCATGTCCAGCGAATGACTATTAGCTATGTGTGAGCCGTGGAATGAAAGTTGGTCTACAAGCTGGACCATTCAGCCTTCATGCAGGAAACACATTACTTGAAAGAGTGAGGAGACGATGGCTCCTATGCTATAAATATAGTCATGCCCAAGGAGTAGATTATAATCTAAGGGTCCTTGGACTACCATTACATTCGCTATACGGTTTTCCCTCTCAAAGTTATAGGCAAACTCGAAAGGATCCCTAATGGCCGACTGGTTCCTTTATCGAAGCCTGTTAGATTTTTCATCTTAGGCAGAAGTGATGGCGAACTAAGCGCTTTCCAAGCAGTTGAGGAAAGGATACTCACAGAAGCCCCTTCATCTATGATGATACCGACCATGACCATTATGTAAGCTTGTACAATGATTCGGAATGGTACATTAGAAAATAAACAGGGTTTACCTAGTAGATTCCAATCGAAGGAAACGACTAGGTTGCTCGGAGGTGGGACCGAATAAATGGCCGGATATGACCCTGACAAACTTCCTTCCTGCGGTAAAGGAACGAGTAGATTGCCCCCATTTTCATCAGAGTCTGTGTTTACGAAAATAATTTGAACGGTGTCGTTCTCATTCTCTTCGGTGATTGTATCATCTGAAGATGAACCTTCAGGAGATAAGACCGGGTCGACTGCCGCCTCAACCTTTTGACTTTCATCTGGTGTGGACTTAGAGGGTTTATCTTTAATGATAGATGCTTCAACTGACCACAAGGGCGTGTCAGTCGAATTTTCAACTAGCGATGGACTTGTCAAGAGTTTCTTATACCCGAGAGGAAGCCGTAGCGGTGAAGCAGGATGGTTATCCAAGACTCTTTTAGCTTCGTCCAGGAAGGGACAACGATGAATGGCATGATTACCTTCACACAGTCTACAAGGAATTTACATTTTCCTTTCTGTCGAGAGACTTTGTTTTCGCTAGTTGACGGTGTACTCTCAACATGATCGTCAGAGGTTGACGACACCATATTGTGCAAATGAGGAGACCAGTCCCTTAAGATCCGAGGGATGTAAGGGCAATCTCGATGATAGTGGTCCCCTTTGCAAGTGACACATGGAGATTTCAGTTTGGATGGTGCAATGTGTGGATTTTCGCTAGATGATGCACGGTTTCCCCTTTTTGCCTTTGGCTCCTTCTTCTTCTTTTATTTCTCCTTCTTCCCTTTCTTCTTCTTCTCAGTTACTTGGTCTTTAGCTTCACCAGCTTTTCCAAGCGAAGAGGGAGGAGGGGAGGAAGAAACAAGCAGCGGAGAAGGTTGCAGGGTAACTCTAGTATCATCTAGTTACTGATTTGATTGTTCAGAACCGCAGTAGTTTGAAAAACAGAGGTCGAGAAGAGCCATACGGGAAAGCCAATTGTCAGTCCTGGGAGGGATAAGGTAGCCATATGAGGTGCACCAACATCTCCCCAAGAGGAGAAAGGACTAGGATTTCCCCCAAGAGGAAATCCTTGGTTGGTGGACTCCATTTTTCTCAACCTAAGACCAATGACAGAATAGTGACATTATTCTGATTAAAATAAATTTTAGACTCTTTGACACAACTTGCTTTTTCAATTTTTAAGAGTCGAGAAAAAGCAAAAAATGAATCTAATCGCCTTCAATTTTTAATGAGCCTGAAGTGACAAGTGCTCAGATGGACCTTTTCCTTTAAGGAGTTTGAAAAGGAACGAAAGAGACTACTCTGGAATTCTAGACAGAGGGATTACCAAACCAATCACAAAACTGCATAATACTTTTTACGGTATGGCAGTCAATCTTCCCAAACGATGTGTTCAGTGCATTGCGATCGATAGGGCAGTAGACGCAGCTTCCTAAGGATAAAGGATGTAGCCTATTGTGGTCTCCCAATATATGCTCGACAGTATGTGGGAGCACAAGTCTGTACTGGCACTTGTCGTCTCAAAGAGGAGGAATCACCCAACCTACATTGAAAGCGATAGTTACCAGGCTTTACGACGCTGGAATACGTCTCTAGCCTAAACTTCTAAATGTTGTGCATTAGGTTCCAAAGCATTTTTATGTTCATTGAATTTATTTTACAGTTGATCTTTCTTAAGAAGTTTGCCTTTCAGGTTCACAACGTGATGTAGATATACAATTCCTAAAATGCAATCTAAGATGATAAACAATCGTTTTATCTTCTTTTTGCAATGAAAATCCTAGTTACTAAAGAAAGAGAAATGAGATTCTTTTCAACAAAGAGCAGAGAGCACACACTAGATCCACTGTCCTAAATCAACAAGCAGTCTAAATGCAAATGCACATGCATGTATTCATTTTTTCTTTCTTAATGTGTGAACGACAAAAAGAATGCTAAGTACAAATTTGAATTGTTCCAAGTGACAGTACTAACGATTTTCTTTTCAAAAAACGAAAGGAATATAATGACGACACTTTGCGATTTCGAATTGAAAATTGCTTTCGACACTTTGAAAAACTACTAATTCAAATCAAATACAAGAGTAATAGTGTAATTGACCATCAATAATAATAGAATTCTTTTCTTTGACTGAAAACAACACTTGCGACACTTTCAAATTAGAAGACGACAGCTTGATTACGCTACTTCTTTGTAAAAGAGGACTGTAAATGGCGAACAATACATAAAAAAAAATTACAGTTCTTTGTACTATGGAGGTTGAATCATGCAAAGGAAGGGAGTTTCCACAGAGGTATACTGATCACAAATAGCAAAAATCCTGAATAAAGCTGAAGAGAATGAACAAGAAACCAAAATCTGTAAGCAGAAGAGGTCTTATCTGATCATCGCACCTGTAACATAGGAAAAGTGTGATGCATCTCACTTACTGCACACGGGAGGTGCGATGCATCCAGATTCCCAAGAGGAGAAGGTGTGATGGTCTAGGGACAAGACTTCAACTTGGTTCCGGGTCACAGTTTGCAGCTTAGTTCAGGGATTTAGGCCAAGCAAATGATAGTCAATAAATGCAAATCACAGGGGCTGATCTAATGAGGCTACTTGAGCCACCACTAGGGCAATTAGGATGTCTACAAATCAATTGTTCTGTTTATAAGCAAAACCTGGAGATAGACTGAAGTAGCATTGATCTACTTTGCACTTGCATAGCAAATGTAGTTTGAAGGCTAGCTGGCTTGACTTCAGGCTCCGTCTGTAAGTTTATAAAGTAAACAAATATAGACAAGCAAACAAACTAGTCGCTCCCCAGTGGAGTTGCCATTTTGTTATCAGGAAATCTAGTGTCTATGCAGAGCTGCTAGTCCCACTAAGACGGGTAGTTATCTTAGAAAAAAACATATTAAAGTTACTTTCGCTTTCCTTTATGAGAAGTAGATAGGAGAGGAACAAAGAATACCAACCTTGATCTTTCGCTTGGTTCTCCGCTTGTTCCTTCTCCTCTTTGACAGATGTTTGTCGCTCTTCCCTTGACCACTCTGCTTCAAAGAGTACCTGTAAAGTCAAAGCAGCATAATACCTTCAAAGTGCAAAGATCTACAGTCATAAACAATATAGGACCATATATATATTGACCACATACATGCATATATCAGCTAGCATACAAGAATGTGGAGGAAAACTTGAATAGCTTTATTGATATAGAGGTTAGAAGAGAGGATTACAACCCATTGATCTGACCCAGTATAAAAGCCCTTCTTCACCTCATGAAAAGTTGAGATCACCCAACACTATGATATTGCACCAGGAAACCAACAGCACTTCCTTACAAGATACAAGATTCCAGCCCCTGGATCTCTGGGATGATGGATCCATATATAGATGATTGCAGGAGGGTGAGTCATCTTCTGGGATTTTGATTAGTGTCCTCTCTCTGATAGTTCTTGATTCCACTTGGAGATTGATGATCTCTTACTCATCCCTGGGCGAATTCAGAGAGGCAAGTGTCACAAGAGAATTTTTTGGAACATTCCATTATCATCCACCTTGCAAACTGTCTCTACCATTTGTCTACTCGTGCCCATCACAACCTACAGAATGGCTTTCCAGTATGCATCGCACTTTTTACACTAAGAAGGTGAGATGCATCGCACCCTCTGCACTGGGCAGTCTGTATGGTCCAGTTTTGAGCAGTTTTCTGTGGAGAACTTCTGGGAAATGATGTAAGCAGCTGACCTTGTTCCTTTAGGGCATGAAAAAAAACTTTTAGGGACTCAGAAGCCCTTGGTTTATGGACGTATGTGATTGGGGTTGCAGTACCCAAATATGTCTATAACAAGTAGGTTGCACAATTATGGAAACAGTGGATGTACAGTCTACATGAAGCAGTAATCCAGGGATATTTACGAAAAGAATATCCAATCCTTTGACCGAAATATCTGCCTAGAACTCCACAGACCCAGGGTTCTTGGGTGGGTGGCGATTGACAACACAAGGATTTGCACAAACTTTGCTATAGCTTTGATACCACTTATTATAGCTCTAATACCACTTGTTATAGATCTAACCTGGAAATATTTTAGATCTGATATGAAATTATAAGACAATGCAAATAAACCCAAAAATAATATGAAATGATTATTTATTAATCAAACCCTTAAGGTAGGGCAACACCATACATTCACTCCTTAAGGAAGGAGAACACTCCACAAGCCATATGCTTGTTCATACAATATTCCTTTGACATTATTCCTTGACACAATTCCTTGACTTATTCCTTGACTTCTCTCCATGTGGAGTCTCTAGCCTCTATATAGGCCTCATACGTACAATACCATGGGTCATTACCATGGTTCCCTCATACCATCAAACTAATACCATGGGCCCATTACCTTATTACTAACTACTTGTGGTCCCTTACATGATATGGGTTAACCACCTTATTTATTACTATGGCCCATCTCATTATTACATTATTACCTTGGGTACCTCCCTTGGTACCCCATATTATCCCCCTAGGTATATAACAAACTTGTATTATACCACATATCGTCTTCTCATTGGCTCTGTAGGGAGCTTGGATATCGAGTGTGCAGTTAGAAAAAAACAACATTCTAATCAAAGCCACATGGAAATGGCACAAATGAGTCTCTCAGTCGAATGGATGGCAGTGGACAAAGTGAATCCGCGGTAATTTGAGTTTTGCTTCAGTTAAGGCGGTTTTCGGGTTTTCAGGTGTCCTCAAAACCCGAAGCGGCTTATTAGAAATGAACCCAATGCCACTAAACGTTCATCACGTGGCTCAAGGAGGAGAGAGAATATCGCCTTCATCAAGCAGGTATTCCTCCTGCTTCTTTTAAGTCTGATATTCTTCACAGCCATTGGATCAAGCATTCGCAAATCAACGGCTTAGCTTCAATGAGCATGTTGGTGTGACGGGGTTATCTTCCTTGCTTCCTTAGCGGACCCTTTATACTGCGGTCTCTATTTCCTCTTTGGGTCCGCTTAAAGTTTTTTTCAGATTCACATGTTTTTGTTTCATTTTGCTCCTCAACCGTTAGATCTTGAGGTACGGTTCAAGTGGTTGAGGTGGTTTGTTTTGTTTTTTTTTTGGGCCCTATGCCCGGTTCTCGAGTTGTTGGCTCTTTTCCCAAAGCTTAGAGTGATAGCTAAATTCTATGGCCATCTTCTCCTTTGGGTTCAATGTATTTTATGTAACCTATTTTATAGTTATAAGTGAATAGAAGGATCGATTCTTGCTTCAGCAAAAAAAATAAGTTTATTTAATATCTATAAATATTTATAGATTAAAAATTAAAATAAATTTAAAACTAATTTATATATTTTTTAAATAATATATTTTTTTATGATTTAAACAATTTAATTAAAATATTATATAGTTCAAACAATTTTATTTTAATATTTACAATAAAATGTTAGTAAATGTTAATTTGTGTTTGAAGTTAGCTTTATAAAAATGAACATTTAAATTGTTACATATTGTTTTCCATATAACTCTATTATAAATCACTCATACATGTTATATAAATAGGTTAAACCCTCATACATGTATATACATGTTATATAAATAGGTTATAAGTTCTGTGTATAAAATAATAAAATATAATATATTTTTTATATGTTATTTAAATATATATATAATAAAGCAAAATATTTTGATGGTATATTTTAATTAAAATATAAAAATATTACTATTTCTAGAGAAAAAATTCGTAATTTTTATTATGACAACAAAAAATAAAAATTACATTAGGTAGACACATTGAGTGTGTATGCAATCCAAGAAAAACTAGCGAGAAATGAGGAGAAATCATCAAACTAAAATTGGACAGAGTATGAAAACTTAGAGTCAGAAAGCCCCACACTATAGAGCAGAGAGAATCAAAACAAAACTGGGCATGGAAACCTAACCAAGTAAAAGTCAGGGCACGTAGGCTTGACCAAATAAAAGCTAGGGCACGCAGACCTCATAAATCACATAAGGGAGCAGAAAAAAACACAGAAGAACCATTCAACACATCGTAGAACAAAGGAAGTTCTAAAACTAAGTAAGAAACTTCACTAGAAAACAGTACAACTTAAACCCAGCAATGGAAAACAAAACACAAAATAAACAGAGTACAAACCACCCTATAAACTCAAAAAGGAGACCTAAACTAGGCCTCAAGAAAAGAGAGTTGCGATGCTCAGTAAACAATGTGGAAAAAGCCTTACATTGTACAGAGAAATCAACCACCAGATAAAGATAAAAGAGGCAAGAAGAGGTTGAGACACGATGATACCAAATGCAAATGTAGAACCCAAACTGGTGAGGCGACAACGATGAAATCAACCACTGCATATATGAAGAAAACCACCCATAAACCATAACCTGTCGTTGATTGCCCAATTTAAATGACAACAAAAAAATGTCAGCGAGAACAAGCATGAAGCAAAAAACTAAGCAGTCAGAGTAGTAATGAACCCAACACCCCCTCAACGTTTCTTCAAAGGACCAGGTAATGGTATGAAAAATAAATCCAAGCAAAAACCACGACAACCTCTCACCTGGCACAATGCAAAAGGGCTCCATGAATTGGCTACAACGCCTGCAAGGAAATGAGAAACATGACGAAAATGATAGAAGAGGCACTGACTAGGGTCGAGGAAACTAGGGTTAGCCACCTCAACCCTACCGCCAATATAAAAGCACATTACATTATTTTATGATTATTTTTAATTAAAATTAATATAATAAAAATATAAATTATAATATTTATTTTAATTAAATTTGTTAAAATGAATATGTATATAAATAGGTCAAATATATAAATATAATAAATTAAAGTAAGATTATTTTATGTCAATTGGAGTTTTTTTGGGTGGTTGGGTAGAATGATTGTTATCTCCCATATGTTAAATTGCATGTGAGTGACATGATAATGAGAAATATTGATGTAATGACTATGTACCTATGAATATTGTTATATTGACCATCACTCTCACCCTCTACCCTCAGACTTAGAGAGAGGATGATTTCTCTTGAAAATATATATATATTATTTTCTAAATAACAAAAGTAGAATATGTAAAACTAATATATTAAATAAATACATAAATAATAAATAAAATTAAAAATGTAATAATGTTAAGTAGATTTATCTTAAACCCTCAATCTATCAAAGATCAAATCGGTTTACACCTAAATAAATTTGATCATTGTGTATGTGAACTCTATGTTGAATATGAAAATAATTACATTTTTCCTTATTTTCAATTTATTTATATAACATTTACATAGCTGGCATTGAAATATTTTACTCAATATGCATTGAAATATTTTATTTATGGTCCACATTGTCCACATTAATTTTCTTTTTGTTATAGATATATCTTTAAATACTCATCTCCTTCCTATTGCAAAGCCTCTCTATATTTAATATTGAAATATTTCACTTAAACATACATATTGAAATATTTATATATGGTCCATATTGAAATTTTTAGTATTAATAATATTTTAAAATATCGCACTTGCAAACATGGTATCACTTAATGGAGGGTTTCGAACCATGTCTGAAGGGAAGAGATCTGGAAAGACCCCTGACGAAGGCAGCGCGGACCTGTTGGTGCATCAGACTTCGAGCCAAGATGTCTCAGGGCTCGATGGAGCTTTCGTACAGGCTGTGCAAACGAAAGATCGCCCCACCAGGAGCCCTGATCTGGGGAACGGCTCACCAGATCCGGCCAAATACTGTAGATCTGGGGTGGATCTGTCAGATCTGGCCAGTTCCTGGCAGAAGATACATGAAAGCCCGCCAGATCCAGCCATTGATTCGTCGGATCCGGAGCTCAAACAGATAAATCAGGGTTTGGTTAAACCAGTAAAATGGGACCTGAACAAGGCAGACACAGCAGATCTGAAGCAAATCTTTATTAGATCAACAGAAGGAAGACACGTTTGTGTGCAGATCTGGGAATGGATGACTGTTTTGGAATTAAAAAAAGAGATCCAGGTCAAACTGGGTACTCCAGCTGCATTACAAAATCTTTTATTTTCAAGGCTCTGCATGTAGGATCAACACACACTCCAGCATTACAGGGTTGCAAAGGACTCAACTGTTATCCTCAATCACCGATTGCGAGGTGGATCAAAGGGATCTACATCAAAACCTACAGGATCCTACAGAGACGCAGCAAAAGGGAAAGAATCTCCAAAGGGGAAAGAACATGCAACTGTTAATATACCTCCAGGGTAGTATATCGTGGATGAAGTACCAGAGAGCCCCTCCATTCCGTTGGATATCCCAGAGGTAAAGTGCATATTCTCAGATCTACAAAAAAATGCCGTTATTTGTAGATTTAACGGCTTCTGGCCTAGATCGGATGCTTTGTATCAATGGATTCACACGGCATGGACAACAAACTGCCGGATACACCTATGCTCCAAGGGTTTTTTCATAGTAGTCTTTCGCGTTGAAGAAGAAAGGGAAAAAGCGCTCACTGAAGGACCATGGTTCTGGGGTAGTGCGGGATTATTCGTTACCCCTTGGTTCCCAGAGTTTGATCCAAATACCATGGTGGTATCAAGGATGCCGGTATGGGTAAGGTTACATAACCTTCCGATGCATTTTTGGCACTTTACGTCCTTATCAGCTATAGGGAATACCCTTGGAAGAATGTTAAAGATTGACACAGAGAGACATTTAAAAGGAATCTTTACCTTTGCTAGAATCTGTGTCGAGGTAGATCTTAGTCAAGGGTTACTGGAAAGCATCATCCTGAATTTCAACAATACTCGATGGAAACAACCTTTGGACTATGAGAATACAGCATTCAGATGTAGGGGATGTCAACAAACAGGTCATCTGTTCAAGGCATGCAAAAGCCTTAACAAGAGCAAGCCACAACAAAGGAAGCACAAAGGATGGTAGAACATAGATAAAGTCATAAAGAAGAAAACAGCGGAAAAGAAAGCCCCCACAGTATCAGAAGACGAAGAAACAGAAGCAGAGGAGGATGATACCACCATAGAGGAGGTTGAAATAGAAAACCAGAAGGAAAATACAGCAGTCAACAAGGATCTACAGCCACACTCAATTCAGGCAGAGTCCCAGCAAAATCAGGCAGAAATGACAAGCTTGGATCAAAGTATGGGAGGCATCAAACGGCAGCATCACTCAGATTCTTCAGACTCAGACAAAGAAACAGGGCAGCAGAATGTAACAACACAGTTAGTCATTGCTTCGACCGAGCCCACTGTGGGAGAGTGGTGCAAGGTTGAAAAGAAAAAGGGGCGAAAAACCTGAAGTGTGAGTTTTACTCACCGCCGGAAGTCAAGCTTTTTTCCCCTTTTTTTCTTTCTCTTTTCTCTTCTCCTTCTTATTCTTTGTGCACGTTAGTTTCCTAACGCTGCGAGCCCATGTGGCAACATACTGAATGCTTCATTGCATCTGCTAGTGTAACCTTTCATTAATTCATTAATAAAAGGTTACTGTTTTTTTCCTTGGAAAAAAAAATATTTTAAAATATCGCATATATATTAAAAATTGAATGAATTCCACATTATATTTATATTAAAATATATTAATTAACATGAATATTGAAATATTTTATTTAAGGTTTAATATTTTAAAAATAAAAGAAATATACATCTCCCTCACACTCATGGAAGTGAAAATATAAGATTTTTTTACTTCAATTATTTTATCTCTATATAAAGTTGATATAGTAACACAACTATATAAAGTAAATGGTTGGTAATCGCCGATAAGCATCAATTCGTGATAATTATCAAAATACTTACCCCATGATACATCTTACATCCTCCAAATAAAAATAAAAATAAAAAATCATAAAGATTAACTAAATTATAACTTTATTTTAAGTTATTAACCATGTAACCATGCATACATTTTAAAAAACTTGTAACAATATTCTTAACCATGGACATTCACCCTCACTTTACATGGAAATTCTTAACTTGTAAATGGTTTGTGTTACAATATCATGGGTTAACAATACCACATCCCCAATATGATGTGTTGATATGACATCTTCTTTCATTAATCTCTTTGAGATAATTAAATTAAAAGAATATAACAAACTTTTAGATTATCAATCATGATAAGTATCAAAATACTTACCCCTCTCACATAGTCCAAATTATATTATTATATATATATATATATATATATATATATAATATTAAATATATATATATATATATATATATAACTTTAATTTTAAATTATTATTAATTATAAAAAGAATTAATATATGAATTAAAATACATAGATTTTCAAAACAATGTAACAATATTCTTAACCATGGACATTCATCCTCACTTTACATGGAAATTCTTAACTTGTAAAAGGTCTTTGTTATGATACCATGCTACATTTTCTTTCATTAACCAATTTGAGATAAAATAATTAAAAGAATATGACTAACTTGTAGATAAATATTAATCTTTAATCTGTGAATATTACTATGAATATTTTGGCATATTCGATGGAGGATGGATATCTAAAGCCTAATAATCACTCATAATTAGATTAAAATTGTAGAAAGCTTATTCTAAAATAGACATACTTATGAGCGTACTTATGGACATCAAAATAATATTTCTTTGTTATTATTAATATTTTTTTCAAATATTATATGTCAACTTTATCTTAAAAAGTGAATGAATTATTATTGTAATATCAACATTAAACCAAGCTAATATTGTTTTTTTAATAACTAATTAAACAAACATTATATTTTTATTTTGTTAATATTTTACTTCTATTTATAAAAAATTATGTGGTGAAAGCAAAGAATTATACAACATAGCCCAAAAAAATTATTACCCTTTTTTAATCTTTTAAACATAGTGATTGAGTTGTTTTATAAAACTATGTTTACTATGTTTCTTTAGATATCAGTTTTTCGAATTAATCACATCGTTAGGATTTGGTCCACATTTCGAACCAAGTAATGTGGTTCATCCTTAGGACAGGTGAAGAAAAAATTGTTTAATATGAAGTTAAAAACTAGCTATTATGTGATAATTAAATATTTATTTAGATATTATAAATAGATTATTTAATAATATCAAGTTTTATAATAATAATTTATTAGGGTTCACTTATTCAAGATAAAATTGATAATATTTCAAATTAAAACGTTATTAATTTCTATAATAAGAATATTTATCTTGTTAAATTGTTTAATATTTAGTTAGGAACTAGCTCTTATGTAATAATGAATAAATATTTTATTTGGATATTATAAATTGATTATTAATAATATTAATTTTTTATAATTATGTTATCTAAAAATAATCAATTTATATAATGTAATCGGTTAGGGTTTTACTAATCCAAGATGAATTAGGTTTAGGACTAATTCAGATTAAAGTATTTAGATTTCATTATAAGTTAATATTATTAATTTCTGTTAATAAGGCTATTATTAATATGACCATAATTTGTTAGACGAAAACTTATCTTGTTTATATAGGAGGATGACTAAGATAATTTTAAAGGTTTACAAGATGAATATTAAAAATGTCAGGATAAGTTAGGTCAACCATTTAGATTAGAAATTTACTTCTCATATAAAAAAAAAAATTAATATAGAAACAATGGGGGATAAAGCCTGAAGACGAAAAGGGAGAATCGGACAAACGAATAGGAGAAAGGAGAGGAAGGGAAAGAAGAGTCAAGAGAAAAGAGCTGGAATCCAACTTTTACTTAATTTCCAACCATCATCCCTATTAAGGTTTCTAGCATGTCTCTCAATTTCAATCGCTTCCCTGAGTTTCCTATGGTGGAAATGATCAACCCTAGCAATGACTTTGGATTCTTCAATGTAGACATGGTGCTTTGATTTCTCTGCATGTTTAGTAAGGGCTGATGTGTGGGATCGATTGTGTCTAATGTCAGCAGCGTGTTCGATGATTTTGTGCTTAATAGACCTTCATGTTTCCCCAATGTAGGGGACCATAGGAGCATGGAACAAGGAAGGTCTATTAAGCAAAGAATCATCGAACACGCTACTGACATTAGACACAATCGATCTTGCAGATCAACCCTTGTCGAACATGCAGTTAGAAACACCATGTCTACATTGAAGAATCCAATCATTGTTAGGGTTGATCATTTCCACCACAGGAAACTCAGGGAAGCGATTGAAATTGAAAGGCATGCCAGAAACCTTAATAAGGATGATGGCTAGATATTAAGTAAAAGTTGGATTCCATCTCTCTCCTCTTGACTCTTCCTTCCCTCCCTCTCCTTTCTCCTGTTCATTTTTCTGATTCTCCCTTTTCGTCTTCAGGATTTATCTCCCTTGTTTTTGTATTAATTTTCTTTAAATGAGAATTAAATTTCTAATCTAAATGGTTGACCTAACTTATCGTGAAATTTTTAATATTCATCTTGTAAACCTTTAAAATTATCTCAGCCATCCTCCTATATAAACAAGATAAGTTTTCCTCTAACAAATTATGGTCATATTAATAATAGTGTTATTAATAGAAATTAATAATATTAACTTATAATGAAATCTAAATACTTTAATCTGAATTAATTATAACCTAATTCATCTTGGATTAGTCAAACCATAACACATTACATTATATAAATTAATTATTTTTTAGATAACATGATTATAAAAATTAATATTATTAAATAATCAATTATAACATCAAAATAAAATATTTATTCATCATTACATAACAACAAGTTCCTAGCTAAATATTAAACATTTAACAAATAATATTCTTATTATAGGAATTATAATATTTGAATTTGAAATATGATCAAACTTATCTTGAA
Organism: Pinus taeda; assembly: GCA_000404065.3. NCBI lineage: Eukaryota > Viridiplantae > Streptophyta > Pinopsida > Pinales > Pinaceae > Pinus > Pinus taeda. The sequence goes on from APFE030431090.1 coordinate 63,936, forward strand.
AAGTCAAACCCTAACAAATTATATTATAAAAAAATTATTATTTTAGATAAAAATATTATTATAAAACTTGATCTAATAAATAATCTATTTATAATATAGAAAAAATATTAAAAATAGATAAATATTTTTATTATTAGAAAGTAATAATATTTTAATTTGAAATATTATCAAATTTATCTTGAATAAGTCAAACCCAAACAAATTATATTATAAAAATTAATTATTTTTACATAAAATTATTATTACAAAACTTGATATTATTAAATAATCTGTTTATAATATCAAAATAAAATATTTAATTATCACATAACAACGAGTTTTTAACTTGATATTAAACAATTTGTCCTCAGTAACAAATTAACCAAAGGCTAATTTTCAACGGCTAACTCTGGGCAATGATGCATTCATGTTATTTATTCCTTCAGATCAATTGATTTCTCACCTAAGGATGAACCACATTAGTTGGTTCAAAACATCGACCAAATCCTAACATCGGTGATTTCTCGCTTGAAGATTAACCACATTAGTTGGTTCCAAACGTCAACCAAATCCTAACATCAAAAAAACTAATATCTAAATTATAGATCACAAAAATCTTAAATCTAACTATGTTTCTTGTCTAACCCTGCGAATGAAAATAATACAATACTTTTCTTTAAATAATGAAAAAATAATTTAATTGATAAAATCATCCATTGAGGTATTGCGATGGCCGGTCGAATAGTGAATTACACACAAGCAAAGCAGCAAAATGTGATTTGCTTTTAGCTAGTTCGATCTTATGGAAATGGGCTATGGAAAATCTATTTTATAAGGCAACATGCCTTTTGGGAAATAAGGAATGGAGTTCTTGTTTTGTTTTTGAACGAAAACTAGCAGGAGTTGCCTTGTTTAGGAGAGTTGGAGTTTCTTAGAGATTTACAAATTTAATCGCTTTATGTGGTTGCTAAATGTGTTAGAGATTTTTGGAAAGAGGAAATAGTTTCTCAGGTGTGGAGGAGCTGGAAAGGTAAGGAAGACTAGCCAAAGCCCCCTCCAAATTAAGATTAGGCTTTATTTCAGAAGTTAATGGGGGAACAAATGATTCGTCTTTCTCAAGAAGTAGATATTGTAAGGTGAGGGAAAAAACCTTTGGGCACATTTTCTTTGAAGGAAGGTTATGAAATAATTGTTGAGCACGAAAGTATGACTAGGGAGGATTTGTGGCTAAATTTATGGTCTGTTGCCACTGGCCTAAAATTACACTCTTCCTTTCGCTGCTTGTTAGACAGTGTTTGCTTACATGGGATCGTCTTTGTAGAAAGGGATATGTTGGACCCTCCCTATGCTTCCTATGTTGGCAGTAGAAAGAAAACTTGGATCATCTCTTCCTTTTTTGCTGCGCTAAATGGGTATGGTCAATTCTTTTTTCAATGTTTGGTAATGTTATTCCTCGTCAGGAGAATGTAACGATTTTAATAGCATATTGGGACTGTTGGAAATTCAAGAACGCCATAGTGAATAGGGCCTAGATCATTGCTATTGGCTTCATGCTCTAGAATCTGAGGAAAGAATGAAATAATCGAATCTTCAGAGAGAACCAATCTTTTGTCATATTAAGGGAGCTGACTCTTATCTAATACTAGAGAATCCCTTCTTGTTGTCTCTTGACACGGTGAAGCTTGGCAAGTGGAGGGAGAAGAGGCAGATATTCTACATTAGATATGTTTGTATTCGAGCATGGTTTCATTCAAAGGTGCAACAAATCTGGAGGCATCCCACTCTACTCATGGTTTCATTCAAAGGTGCAACAAATTTGGAGGCATCCCGCTCTACTCATGATTCCTTTTCTTCGGCTCCCTAAGGTTTCATTGAATTAAACTTTGATGGTGCTTCTAAGGGGAATCCGGGACTGGTGGGATTTAATAGTGTCTTTCATCACTGTAATTCTTCTCCGGTAGGAATATATGCTCAGAGTTGCGGCATAGCAAGTATTGACCTTGTCTAGTTTATGGCGTTGGAGCAAGTTATTCGTATAACTGTCAGGGAAGGATTTCGATTGTTGCAGATTGAAGGAGAGTCCATGATTGATATTCAATGTGCCCAGAAAATTATGAATGGACAACCTCCAAGCAAGAATGTTAAAAGCCGGCAACTAAAGGGATTGTGGAAAATATTAAGGACTTATTTCTAATTTGGAGTATGTTTATTTTCAACGTACTCGACGTTCAAGGAATCAAGTGGCTGACATTTTTTGCTAATGTAGGATGTCGTAAGTATTTGGTGGTTGATGATGATTGGCCCCCTTCTGCCTTAGAAGGGAATCTAGTCACTCTCCAAAATATGGTGAATTTGGACCAGGGTATCCCCGATGGGGATGTTTGTGGAAAAAATCCACATTGAGGGATGAGCCAAAGTAACATTTGGAGCATGGGCAAGGTGGGTTGCTTGGTAAAATTTAATTCAGTGGTTTTAGTTGGTGTGACACTTGGTAAAATTTAATTTAGGGGTCTTAGTTGGTGTGCTAATATGTGGGGACGGGAAGTTTATTAACTCTCAGCACGTATGAAGGTAGAAGGGATGAAGGAAGTCAATGGTCTATTCATTTAGGGTGGCGAGGACTCTTCCGTGTTCTCTTCTGGTACTTGTTGTCGTTGTAAGGTGGGTTAGTTTCAATATTTGATTTTGTTGGTGGATGCAAATTGGTGGTGTGTCTCGTTCGGAGAGTGTTGGGCATGGGATCCTCGCAGCAGGTTTTGGGGCTTAAAGCCCAAGTTTTGGTCAAAGATGGTGTAGAACTCCGCGAAGTACGGGCGCGGAGAGCGAATTGTATAATCAAGTCATAGGGTTGTCCGCCCTAAGAATTGTAATTTAATGTAAAGTTGTGTCGGCCTACCTATGGTCCGTGGGCAATGGGATTGTATAAATAGAGCGAGGCTCTAAGTGTAAAATTTGGCAAGAATAGATAGAATAACGAAGACATGGTAAGAGCATAGAGTGAAAGTTGAAGTGTACTGGGTCGTAGTAGTAGGAAGAGGCTCTGCAGCTGAGTGCGTGGACCCCTGCAGCTGAGTGCGTGGACCCCTGCAGCTAAGTGCGCAGAGCAGAGTCGGGTCTGTACTTGGAATTGAAAGATAATAAAGAGAAGCTTATTTTGTGCATCTGTTTTGGAATATTTATGTTGATGTTATGCATTACTTTTACTTTGTTTATTCGCTGCGCGCACTTGATAAATAATCGTATGAATGCTTATATGTGAATTCAATCTAAGTAATCAGCTAACACAGACTAATTAAGGAAGACTTGGGTAAATAACACGGGTCGTACTGTGGCTAGACCTGTGCGAAGACAATATCACAGGGCGCGGGGTACCTGTAGTTGCGCGTAGCGCAGTAAGTGCGGAGGTTGGACCGCGTACCAATCATCTCATATCAGACATCCCCAGGGTGCGAAAACCTAGTTCTAGCACCCTCCCATACTACTTCGGGTGAGACCTTAGTCTACGCTCTGTGGACTGCTGCCAAAAGGGCGAGTAGTACTAGGATTTGCTTGGCTAAATCACTTCCGAACCTGGGTCAGACTCCATTAAGCCAACAAATGGTTCTGTTTCCAGGATCAGGATCTACATAAGGGATGTCTGATGTCGTGCCACTAGAACCCAACAAAGAAGGAAATTGAAGAGTGGTTGGATAAGAGGATTCACGAGTTCGCGGCACAGGAAAACAAAAATCTGCGGGTATCTAAGGAACAGTGGTTGGATCGCTATTTGTACACTGAAATCCACGAGATTTTATTTGCATCCTTTCCTTCTAAGTTGTATGAGTGGATTGCGAAGTTAGCCAACAGCCAGGGAAGGTGTGGGCTCGATAAAACAATAGTGTGGACTCCGGAACTACTGTGCATACTAGAGGCCTCAGAGGATAAGATAGCATGAGCTATGGACCATTGGCTCGACCTAATAATAGGGGGATTTATCACTGAGTTTGTGGTAGACACGACAGTGAGCTATAGCGAAGCAGAACGACGCTTCCTTAAAGGACCGCGAGGTAAGTACATTAAGTCTTTGAATACTTGGATTAAGATGTTATTGTGTGAGAAAATAGTCATGTGAATATATTAATGTTTGGGACTATGCGGAGCGGAAGGATCTATAAAAGCAACGAAGAATTAGAAAACAGTCTGTTAATTTCACCCTCGCGAGAGAGCGAGGAAGAGCTCATGAAGGTCTCTCTGAGAAGCGCAGTCAATTTGATAAAGCAATGCATTCCATGGTTACCCACTTCCACCCACACCACCACCCACTTCACCTCCCTCACCTCCATCTCCACCCACTCCACCACCACCACCACCACCACCACCTCCATAGTTCAGTATGGCTAACGCAATCAAACTACCAGTGTTCAGAGGGGTAGGGAATGAAGATCCGGACCAATTTTGGTTCATGATAAGAACAGTATGGGAAGCCCAAGGTGTTATGGACGACAATATTAAAAGGGCTACATTGGTGAGCATGTTGTAGGATCACGCATTAACATGGTACATCAAGCATTCTAACGACCACTCAAACGCAGGGATAATAGAGATCTAGAATGCGTTGCACAGAGAATTTAGCAGGCCAAAATCAAAGACGCAGTCAATCATTGGGTTTAAAGAGATCGCGATGCTTCCGGGTGAGACCCCGTGGGATCTAGACCAAAGGCTGAAGAATACGATCCGTGAGGCCAATATGACGCTAATGGATGCGCAACATCGCGCAAGTTTTGTAGCATCTCTAGCACCACACTTGAGGACGGTGTTGTCACAGCGAAAACTTTCCACCCAGGCCAAAGCATGGAAATGGCAATGAGATTACATGACACCATGATACAGGACCCTGGGTTGGGAGTTCAACAAATCCACGCGCAACTACAGAACTTGTGTTTGGAAATGCAAAGCTTGAAGCAGGATAGGGCATCGCAGCTAGAGGCACGCAAGGAAGTATGGTGCATTAAGTGCAAAGGCCATGGCCATGAAAAAGATCACTGCCCATTATCCGTAAACTACTTGGCAGGAGGAGGTCCAATGCCGCTGAGACCAGAGGCGCATGTAGGGCCGAGTGCAGCACCTGCTTTATGGTGCGCGATCTGCCAAATAGGAGGGAAACATACAACGGATAATTGTCATTTGTTGTAAACGTATACATAGACACCCCAGCAATTTTTTTGTAATTTTTGTAGGTCAGTAGGCCACAAAGAGTGCACGTGTCGCAGTTACGAGCTAATGATGGATCGGACCCCAGCCTATAGGATGCAAACCGAAACGCTAGCCCTTGACCTAGATGCGGGGATGGTGCGCACTAGATTTCAGGGGCGAGGTCGGGGACGAGGTGGAACGGGACCAGGAAGAGGCTGCAGACGGTTAATTTGTTACAATTGCGGAGGACCAGGGCACTATACCCGCAATTGTACCAACCTGACAAGGATATCCTGTACGTATTGTGATCAGTTTGATCATGCAACAATACATTGTCCTACATTGATCACAAAGATGCGCAAAAAAGGGGTATTCCAGCCTCCCCTAACTCAGAATATACAAATGATGAGTTCTGAGTCATGCAAAGAGGACCCAAATGTAAACATGATGCTTAGAAGCAGTACGGCCACAGGAGAAGATATGGGGAAACAACGAGAGGAAAGTACATGGGTTCGCAAGGCTCCTACAAAGGAACCCGAGTTTGACTTAGAACGTGCAAAGGAGACATTCATGGAAGCTAAGAAGAGCTTCGCAGAGGCCTCCACTTCAGGTAGTAAGGATCAACCAGAGCCAAGAATGGATCCTTCAATGCTCACTACCTTTCTGGAGACATACATGAAACTGTTGCGCGACAACAAGGCGGTTAAAGGACTACAGGCGTTGATCACCAGGTGTGTGGGGGTAAGAGAACCGCGCGTAGCTAGGAAATTGGGAAAACATGCATTACGCACTAGAAGGGAAATGAGGTTGACTACACAGATTAGTGAGTATGAAATGGATCAAGAAATCCTAGATTTGGGTTCGGATGCAAATGTATTACCAAAGCAGACATGGGAACGCATGGGCAGGACCATGCTACAATGGTCCCCTATTCAATTATGAATGGCGAACCAACAGAATATTTTGCCCATGGGAAGGTTACAAGGGGTAATAGTTGATATTGAAGGCATGAGTGCGCAGGTGGATTTTGAAGTAATAGAAATTGTCGATGACAGCAATCCCTATCCTGCATTGTTTGGAATAGACTGGGCAACCGAAATGAACGGAGTCATCAATCTGAAGAAGCGCAAAATGATATTCGAGAAAAAGTCACTATGTGTAGTAGTCCCACTGGACCCCGCTGAAGGAGCGCGCTACACTAAACTAGTGCACGACGATGATCTTGATTGTATTTACAAGATAACTGCACGAGACCAGGATTGGGTGAATCTGATCGCAGATGGGAGGATCTCGTGGGAGGGCGAAAGCTCCTGCACATCGGGTTCAGACGAAGAAGTAGAGCGATGGCAAAATCGGTTGCACGAAGTGACAACACTGAATTGCAAGATGATAATTAGAGCACTGCGTTGCGTGACAACAGAGGCAAGAGACCTGTTGACATATGATGGATTGACAATGGTGGATACATTACCGGAACAGCAGTGGTTCGATGCATTGAAATGGGCACTGTGCGCAACACCCGCCTGATGGTGGGGTACACTTCAAGGAAACTTTGAGGACTGACGCAGATGTAGAAGGATGATGCGCCTATGGTTTGGAAGCCCCCAGCTTCGAACGAGAGTCGGGCAGTAAGGACGGAGCAACTTGCGCACCACCTGTGTTGATGGGTACAGACGTGTGTTGTGCAACCCACTCAAGCCCAACCCAAACTAAGGATCAAAAATCGGAACAGGATAGAGCAGCGAGAAAAGCGACGCACACCACAAACGTTCCATGTAGAAGCATTCAATAAGGTATGCGGAGTCCTGAACAGGGTTCACCAGGGGAGACAAACGGATTGGGACCTGTGCACGCCAGCAATTCGATGGGCCTATAGCGCCATGTGCAAAATCCTGAGTGCGGAGACGATTCCGAAGTTAAGGAGCAAAGTCGAGACCATAGTTTTGGAGGAAAGGAATCCTCACGCAATCGCTCCCACAGTGGGGACACTACGCGAGGACCAGGACGAAGGAATTATGCAGCTGTGCGAGGATGAACGTATGCAGATTTAGGAAGTCGTTCGGCAAGGGAACCTTGAACTTTGCAAACTCAAAGAAGATTAGGTATAACTGAGGAAGAAAAGCATGTTAATGGACGCAGAGATCAAAAAACTGAAAATTGAAATCGCATAAGCATGTCGCGTCGATAAACTAAGAATGACAAGACAAGATATGGGTAGCCCTATTACTGCATTAGAAGATTATCACTAAGCATTTGTGACTCTGCTACCATGGCTGTGACCACACCTTACTAGACAAAGTAACCAGGGGAGTGCACCACATAAGGAAGAACGTGCAGCGCTGATTGTTGCGAGGGTAATTGAGGAGTGCCCGCGGACTAGGCTGGAAGGTGAATTGAAGCCTCACACAGGTGGTGCGACCACCTAACTATCCATAGGAAGTACAGTCTCAGCGCTCCAAGCAGTTGAAAGAGAGCATGTGACTATAAAAGAGTTTGTGAAGGAGTTGCACGATAAGGAGGTTGCGCGCAGGATTGGCATGTCACAAGGGTCGCGCCCACGCAAAGGGGGCTGCGCTGCTGCACGGGTAGGCTGAGAGGTGACCATTGGTGTCACTATTCATGACAAGATGTCTAATTTAAGGCAAAAAGGAGCGGACGGCGGGCAATTAAGACACGAAGTCAGAACTAGATTTGGGACGATTTGCCACCAATCTAGCATTAATGCGTCGAATATGGGGGGTACAGTCGAATTTGAATTCAAAAAGACCTATAAATCACAAGTGGCTATCCAGCGAACAACCCTTGGTGTTTTGAGAATTCAGTTGTTGCACTATCAAGTGGGTCTAGACCTTACAAATTTGGAGGCTTTGAGAGCAAGTTCAGTGTTTGAGACACTACTGAAGGAGACGCAGGACCTCCTAAATAGAATGATGTCGACAACCGAGGAAGCCGCGCAGAGCCCTACGCTACAGGGGGGGATGCATCGAAAATTCCAAAATCGCCCCGAACGCTGAGACCCAAAAAGGATCCATAGGCAACAAGACAGTCCACATGTCTCTGCGAAATCCGCGGTTTGGTAAATTGTCTATGGAAGACAAGGGCAAGACTGTTAATCTTGAGACAGATGATGAGGAGGAGGACCTCCAGGCATTCGTAGAAGAGATAGAGGCGGATGAAGAAATGAAGGAAGACATTCAGCCAGTGCACACTGCAGCAAAACTGCCTAAGTATGTCCCTCCGCGGAAGGGGAAAGCAAAAGTACCCTAGGATTTGGATGTCGCTAAAAGCGCACTCGAAACCCCGCTCCTCCAAGATGGAGTTTTGATTGAAGGCTCAGTCCTGGGCCATGTGCCCACGATGAAATTTGAAGATTGGGACCTCGCAAACGGTGAAAATTTCCCACATTTACAGACTGAGAACCTCATGACACAAAGAAAGGAGGGGTTCGTTACAACGCTAGAATAGCAGAAATCGCTGCGCGGTGTGGAGAACGTCGGGCTACTCCACCTACTATGGATTCCGCATTTTTACCGCGCACCGATTACGATCTTTGTCATCAGGCAGCTACTTTGCCTAGTACACGATGGGTACTTGTGGCTAAAAGAGCCCATTCCCATCATGGCGGAGCTTATTCACAGGATTTCTCGGCTTCCCTGTAAAGGAAGGGACCCCTTGGAAATAGCTGGCAAAAATAGAGATTTGGCGGTCACTGAGGCTATGAAGAAGAAATACAAGTTGGAAAAGAAGCAGAGAGGCTATGTAATTAGTAGCGTTCCAGACAAAGGGGTATGCATAGCCACCTAGTTGCTGGCCGGAAAACTGATAAGAAAATGTTGCAATAACGAGGTACCAGCAACAGTTGTCGCGTTGGCCGAACAATGCGTGGAGGGGGTCCAATTCAACTGAGCTACCTTCTAATGTGAAGAATTTCTCACCAACTGCAAAGAAGTCCAAGAGTAGGGCAAGACCTTCCATTACGCGTAGTTGCTCTTGTCCATCGTATTGGTGTCAGGGGAATTCCCTGAAGACAGTCAGTTCCCTCCTCTTGAACAGGACTTGCCAGAGGCAGCAAAGTACATGTCACTCTGGGCGACGAAGGACACCACGAGGATCTATAAGACCATGATCTTCTGGGTGTTCATGGAGGCGAGCATCTGGATGTGGATCAACAAGAGGCCAAGCCTATCCCCCACAGTGTATGATAGTCTGCGGAGCTTTGCAGACTTCAAGGCAAATATGCACAATGTGTACATAAAGGCGCGTAAGGATCCGGCGTAGAACTGGACCAAAATGTCGTTCATCGCGATTGATGATGCCATCTTTGTTGTGCTCGACTCATGGCCACCCGAGTGGCATGCCTGGAATCTGGCAGCATGCGATAAGACAGCGGTACAAAAACAGAAGGATGCCACCAAGCTGCTGGCTTAGCAGAAGCGCAACAAGCAGTTGGTTGAGGAGGTAAGGGCTTTCCGCGAGGTAGCGAAGGCCACCGTAGAACAAACCAAGGGCGCCGAATAAGCAACAACAACATAGGCATTAGGGGCCACCACGACGCAAGAAAAAAGAGGCCTGGAGTTGACCACGGGGCAAGGAACAGAGGACATAGCAGAAGGCGCAGACCCAAGCACGACCTCTACACAACTGAAACGACCGCGCAATATGGAACGAGCAGGCCCACGGAAGAAGATCAAGGCTTCCAAGCTGGACAACGAACTCATCACATTAACAGAGGGTGACCTCTACAACATCGGTGACACAGTTCGTGAGGTCACTAGGAAAGCGCTCCAGGAAGCAATGACGGAGCAGCAGAATGTGTTGGGGGCCCTCAAGGCGTAGCTGCAGCAACTTCAGGTGCGGCCCCCACAGGAGGGAACGGTAGCCACCTACGGTGTCGCAGGTACATCAGCAACGGAGCAGTTACTGCGGGCCAAAATGGCTAACACCGTCGCACTGCCGGAAGGAACATTGACAACGGACAGCACGGAGGACAGAGCCACGGTGGGCTGGATTAAGGGACTTGGCCTAAACTTGGCTGCCCTTCCACGGGATATATTATACTAGCTACAAGACAGAGCGACAACAGAACTCCGTGCTAGGGAAGGACGTGTGGTACAAATGCTCAGTGAACAACGCATCAACATTGAGCAGCTTAGTCTACAATGCGATGAAGCATTGGTGTAGAATCAAAAGCTGGAACAGATAGTAGAGGAAGCATGTCGTCGCGCTCCATAGTTAGAAATTGCGACAGACCTACCAGTTGGAGTGTGAATTCACAGATTGGCTAGTGGATTCCGCAAGGCAAAGGAGGAAGCAACGAGGATATAACTCGACCTCAACCTTCAGATTGTCGAACTGCAATTAAAGGCACAGTCATCCACGCCCCTGGAAGTTAAAGAATAGCGCGTTGACGCTATCCAAAAAGGGCTGGAGGAAATAGGACAGGCAGTGCAGACCTGTACGGGTATGTTAGAAAAATCCTTCGTGGTCCTCACTTCCTTACAGGAGGACCCCACCATACAGTGCTTGGAAACAGAGGCGTTGGAGCTTCAAGAACAGTATGAAAGTGTGCGCGGAACGGCGCAAAGAGTTGTCCTAACATAGCAGCTGGCGAAGCTACAACAGGCGAAGGCATTGAAGGAAGAGGTGGATGTCACGTGATAGAAAGAGGCAGTACTTAAAGCGTGTGTCCAGCCTTGGGTTGATGAGGTTTTCCACATCACTGTAGATATTGAACGAAAGCTCACACAAATGAAGGTGATGCATGCTTTAAGACAAGGATTTGCCCCTGAAAGCAAGCATTCGGCAGAAAGAGTAGAGCAGATCAAGCAGACGGCAGAACAGTGTGTTGCGGACCTTTGCGCAGCACAGGCACAGTTGGATGGGCTCCGTGCCTAGATCGTCGCACCAGCAGAGTGACTTGAGATGAGTCACGATGATTGTGTTGGGGGCCTATTGGGTATCGGGTCAAAGATGGTGTAGAACTCCGAGAAGTACGGGCGCGAAGCGTGAATTGTATAATCGAGTCAAAAAGTTGTCTGCCCTAAGAATTGTAATTTAATGTAAAGTTGTGTCGGCCTACCCATGGTCTGCGGACCATGGGATTGTATAAATAGAGCAAGGCTCTAAGTGTAAAGCTTGGCAAGAATAGATAGAATAACGAAAACATGGTAAGAGCATAGAGTGAAAGTTGAAGTGTATTGGGTCGTAGTAGTAGGAAGAGGCTCTGCAGCTGAGTGCGCAGAGGCCTAGTAGAATCCACAACTGAGTACGCAGAGGCCTAGTAAAATCCGCAGTTGAGTGCGCAGAGGCCTAGTAGAATCCACAACTGAGTGCACAGAGGCCTAGTAGAGTCCGCAGCTGAGTGCGCAGAGGCCTAGTAGAGTCCGCAGCTTAGTGCGCAGGGCGGAGTCGGGTCTGTACTTGGGATTGAAAGATAATAAAGAGAAGCTTATTCTGCGCATCTGTTTTGGAATATTTATGTTGATGTTATGCATTACTTTTACTCTGTTTATTTGTTACACGCACTTGATGAATACTCGTATGGATGCTTATATGTGAATTTAATCTAAGTAATTAGCGAACAAAGACTAATTAAGGAAGACTTGGGTAAATAACACAAGTCGCTCTGCGGCTAGACCTGCGCGAAGACAGTATCACAGAGCACGGGGTGCCCATAGGTTGAACCGCGTACCAATCACCTCATATCAGACATCCCCAGGGTGCGGAAACCTGGTTCTAGCACCTTCCCATACTACTTCGAGTGAGACCTCAGTCCGCGCTTTGCAGACTGTTGCCAAAAGGGCCAGTAGTACCGGGATTTACTTAGTTAAATCACTTTCGAACCTGGGTCAGGCTCCATTAAGCCAACAGAGAGTGGTTGTGTTGTTTGTTGGTTTTGGTGGTTGTGGGGGAGGAGCCCAATGTCTTCTTGTTGGGGCGATGGTGCTTTAATAGTGGGGCTCATTCTCTTCTCTCTAGTGGGTTTTCGTCTTGAGTGAGTTCCTTAGTCATTTTATAATTCACGTTGGCTCTAGTTTTTAGTTTTGTTATTGTTGTTTACTTGGTTCAGCATGTAAGGTATTTAATTGAGTTTATGGTCATACGACAAATTCTAGGTTTTTGCCTCGCCCTGTGCTTTGGGTCTTGGTATCGTTTTTTAATTAGGTACCTCCTTGGGAATGTGTGTTACTAGTCTTTTAGGGTCAAAAAATTTTATTGCAGTTGATGGTAGATACTTCTTTGGGTTGTTGGTTAGTGCGATATTGGAGGAAAGTGGGTTTTGGAGCGGAATTTTTGTTGTTCTTGTCCTTCCCCTTGTTTTTGACTCTCTATGATGTCTTTATATTTGGTACATTGCCTTTATAGTTTATGAATTTACAGTGTGGTAAATTGGACAATATATTGAGTGTTGGTCTTAGTTTATGAATTTACAGTGTGGGAAATTGGACAATATATTGAGTGTTGGTCTTTGTGTTTGGTCTGTTTGTGACGATATTCTTGTCTTTCGATCTGGTCTACAAGGTTCTCCGCTTCCTTCTTCTCACAATTTCATTACGCATGGGCTATTGAGTCAGTGTCATGCCTTCAAGGTAGCGAATGAGTAGTTGCAGAAGTGGCTTTGATAACTATGGTTATAAATTAGTTCAGCCTTTTGCTTCTGAATCCGTTGTGTCTGCCTTTGATGTTATCCCTTTGGAAGTTAGGCGCAAGACCCTTGCCTTTGGAAGTTAGGCGCAAGACCCTTGTTCTGGAAAGCAAGGAAGCCGGTGACCACCCTTCCTTTTTGGACTCTGAACTAGTATCTAAGAAGGACAAGTGGTTTCTTGATCCTGGAAGGTTCCGTCTACGACGGTGGCAATTCTTGAGCTCTCTAGCTATTAATCAGCAGCTCACAACGTTGCTTTGACTTGTCTTTCGTGATACGCAGGTCAACAACTACAATGTCTTTTCTGGTCTAGAGTACCTGAAGGGAATGCTCCAGAACATGTGTTTTTGCCTGGACAATATTGATACTCGCTTGTCAAAGATTGAAGGCTTTTTTCTGAGTGATTTTGCTTCTAAGAACTTGAATCATATTCTCCCCCATAAGAATCAAGTTCTTGGTACAACGATACGCTGCTATATAAACTTCGTGGCAAAAGGAACCCATCTCCACATCCAGCTCAAATCCCGCGGTCTTAATACAAAGCAAACCAGATCAATAGCAATATCATCCATGACGATAAACAAAAAACAGAGCATATATATGCAAAACAATTTGGACCCCGACATTAAGGATTAAAAGGTTACTCCATTTTCTTCTAATATTTCGAAAGAACATTATAGAAGAAGATTAAGTTCCACGAAATAAAATAGCAAACATTGATAAAAGACCAAAACATTAAGCCACGAGCAAATGATGGGAAATTTGATTAGATCAAATTTTTTAATGGTTAAAATGAGAAATTTTCAAACCTGAAACCATTATTACACTGCTATTTAAAAATTTATTTAAGCCGTTCCCAAATTCTCAAAGCCAAGGATAAAGGCAAAAATAGACCTTTCTGCCAACTCCAGATATTAGAATAGAAGCTTCCAACGCTTACAATTCTATCTGAATCGATGCACACAATCCTACATTGCCAGTAATTTAAGACAACATATATTTATAAAAAGCCAACCAGATCACATATAATAGAACTGGCTAAGTCATCCAAACTATAATTCTGTGAACAGATGCTCTAGGCTGAACAAGTGGGTTCCAATGTATTATCCTGTAGAAGATAGGTCAGGACTCAGAAGTGATTTTCAAGTGAATTTTAATTGACAATAGGCATCTGACATAAAATTTTCTTCAAGCTCTCCATCTTCATCTACATTATGCTTGTATTTTCTTAGATTTTGGGGGTGAAAATCTGACCCCACTTTGTTTGAGGTTGCAATGCAACAGACAGCTTACGACGTCTCACTTAAAGCTGCAGCGTATGTGGCTGGGGTACATTTGCCATATATCAAAAAGGGTAAGTTGTTTCTCTGAATGTCGAGCCATTTTAGTGGCATGGTACGTTACAAAAACTTAAAGATGCAATAAAACCCCATTTGCGAATTTTGAAAGCCCATATTAACACCTTAAACATGGCGGATTCTCCACAGTACCTTCAAATATGAAGAAATCATCTTTCATGACAAATAAGCACATGACAAAACCAAATAAGAATTATATTAGTTCACATCCAGTGGAAGCATTTCATAAGATCGAAGCATCAGTTTCCATTTATTGCATAGAGGAGGATTTCAGAGATTGTGTATGTGCCAAGGAAGTGGATAGCCCCGGCTACCATATGGAGATCTAATGAACCAAGGCTGGAATTAACGACGGGGGAAAGGTTGTGCAGATATCCATCATATTGTTGCATGCGCCACATTTGTAAAAACAATGAACGGGAATGGCAGTAGAAAAAGATCCATCATGCTCCAGATTTATCATGCAATGAGAAGGATCAAATCTTCCAAGGCACGACTTTTCTTCAAGTATTTTCAATTTAAAAAGAGTTTTCACCTTAAGAGACTTAATCCCTTTCCATCCATAGTTAAGAGGATCTACATTGGTTCCTAATATATGTGTGCACACACGCACATCACATGTCAAATCCATGTTAAAACCATGTTGAGAACAAAAAGAATTATACATCTCTCATACTAAACATTTTACTTAAGGTGGACATCGTAATATTTTACTTCTAGCTAACATTGAAATGTTTTTTTGTTATTAATATTTTTTAAATGTTGTGTGTCAACTCCATGTTGAACACTAGATAGCCACACATCTCCTTCATATCAGGCTGTAGAAAATGTGCTTTGACACAATAAGAAACTTTTTACCTTCAATTGCGACATATATATGTATATAGCCCCCAGGAGGAAGTTCAATTGGCAATCATGATGTTATGAAGTAAAATGTAAACTATGAGATCTGAGGTTTAAATCCTCCTAATTAATCCATGTCCATAGAAGGGGCATATGTAGGTAACTAGAGGTTATAGTGGTAGCAGTGAAAATCGACCATGTGTGTTAATTTTAGGTATGTTCTATGCTTAGAGCAATTTATTTCAATTTTACAGTTAACTCAATATCTTTTCCAGATTAGCAATCACATCAGCATTAAAGTAAATTGTAGATAGAACATAAATATAGATTGCAGAAGACAAGCCACGACAATAGGACACAAGATGTGGCGCTAGCCAGGGACAAACCCCAATGTGGGGAAACCCTTAATCAATTCTTCTTATATGTTCTTCAATAGTTTAGAGGAGAGAGAGAGAGTACATATACAACAGAAGTCAACACTTTGACTTATCTAAATAAGAGCATAGATCATCTCTAAGAAGATGATACATGAAATCGGTTGAAGACATGCTACTTCAACTAATTCTCCAAGGTGACTCCTTCACCTATCATTGTGTTGCATCTCATCATCATGCTGCACCTCGTTGTGTTGCACCATGTTGCACCCATCATCACAATGTTGGACCTCATGACCATGTTGTACACGTCATACTGTTGCACCTTACGCTGCCACTGCTGTCCCATGTGCCATTGTTGCACCATGCTGCCACAGCTGTCCCATGTGCCATTGCTGCCATGTCATAGTTGTTGTCCTATTGTGCCTTTGTTCTCCCATTTACTAGCACTATTGTCCCTTCAACACTGCGCTTCATTGCTGCTTATATTGTGACTAGTTAGGGCATCCGGCAGACCTTACACACCCATCTATCAATCCACAAACAACCCCTTAAGGACTAAAGCCCAACTTGGGAAGCTTCTTCCCTAGCAACGTTGCCTCCTTAGGATGTGTATCAGCCCTTAACACTCCTAACACAGTCACAGCTATGTGTTTCGGCCTGCGGCCAAGCACAACATCAATCCTGTAGCTGTTGCCTCCACAAAATGGTGCACAAAACAATAGTGTATTGCTCCTATACTCCTCGGCCTGGCTGCTTGCCTTTCCTACTCTTAACCGTACTTAGAAACATCGCTAAATGTGCCCTTAACATTTCTGCTGTCACCTACAGCAGTTGTTCCTACCACAGCCCTCCACGCTGCTCCTTAAGCTTCCCCACGCTGTCCCTTTGGCCCTTCACACTGCGGCTAAGACTACATTGTCCATACAACCCTTTCACGTTGTCTAGGGCAACCTCCTAACCACGACTCCAAGCCTACGTTGTCCATACAGCCCTTCCACATTGTCTAGGGCATAGAGACCAGCGTATAGGACTATAGGCTTCCTTGTAGATTGCATAGAGACCAACATATAGATTAGGGCTCCTTCTTGACTGCGTAGAGACCAGCGTATAGGTCTTCTCTTCTTCCTAACTTGATTGTGTCCTCTTGGTTAAGGCAAACTGCAGCTAGGGCATCCTCCTCCTAGATCTCTCTTCCACTAAAACCCAAGGCGAGTGGACAGAAATCAAAAGAGAGGTGTGTGTAGAAATGACTATCAAGTCCCCTCTTTTTATACTAAATCGTGGAGCACATGTGTGGGTTATTTGGTAGTAGCTGGCCGACCTTGACGAATTGTCTTATAACACAATTAAATTCATAACTTCATGAATACTTATCGGAATCGGATGATCTTTAAATCAATCCTACACTTGTTGATGAGAGGGATCCAAGAAAAATATCAGCGGCCATAAATAAGATGACCCACATGGAATTTGGCCCTAGTTGCCAATTTTAACACTGTGTCAAGCAAGAACGAAACCAGCCCACTTGTCAATTCCTAATTATATATAAAGCCCTAAAGTGAGACCTCTTCTCTCTCCCACAAAGTTGGAGAAGTCACAAGTTCAATTGTCTTGAACCCCTCAAGGTTAGGGTCCATAGTTAGGACCAACAAATTACCCCATTTACCATCCATGGATCATGGGAAGTATTTTGAGGGTATTCCACAAAGGTTTCCTTGAAGATATATATATATATATATATATATGATATACAAAAATAATATACTTAAGATGGATATCAACATTGAAATAATTTTTTTTTAAATACCATGTGTCAACTCGATGTTGAGCACAGAAGAGAAAAAATTGTGCATCTTCCTCATTAAACTGTAAAAAGTCCCAGTCCCTCGACACAATCAATATATCCATGTATGTGACAAATTAATTCAATACCAACCCCCCACTGGGACACCATAGAATTTAACGTTCTCAGACAATAAGAGTTAATGAACCGGTGCCTTGGTAAAGCTCTCAACTTTCTGCCAACAACACTTCATTTCTGGCCCCTCAGATGGCATAAAATATGGCATCAACATGAACAATGTAAAATATTCTGTAATGCACAGACAAGTACATGCAATGACGTGTATACCCAATCATCTCACCTCATTTGCCGGCAAAACATGCTATGTTAATGGTGACTTATAACTTTATCACAATGCCACCTCAATGATCTCAATATTAATTTAAAGTTTAAACCAATTATGATGTGTCATACAAGTTCCCCTCGAGGCTAAGCTCGGTTAGCCCTCTACATACAGCTCCACAAACTCAACGGTAAGTTTATAACAGACAGAAATAAACTAAGTCCTCACCAGTTCATGGCACAAGTTTGATTTAGTGTCACCAATAATCGCCACAAGAACCATCTCCATCTTTAAAATGATGGAACCTATTGGCATCCCTCACAACAATTTCGCGCCTAACAATCTTGGAGATGAACTTGGTGGCGGTGTGGCAATCACCACACATGCGAAGATTCTTGATAACCCGTATTGGTGTGCCAAAGGGTACACTGATAATTCCAAATGCAATAGCCGGTCTCTCACTGTGATAGAAGACCATGTGTTTCTTTTCCTCCTCGTTAACATCATGCAGTACAGAGCTGGTATCTGGCATATACCCTGCCTCCTCCATCTGCCCTGCCAAACTCTCGAGCATGCTATAGATCTGCTCTGTTTGAGAATACGATCTGTCTCCTCCGTAGAACGCATGCACTTTGTTTTTTTACCTGAATCCAACTAGACCCTGGAACTTTCTGAATTCCCCTGTTTTTCATCTTTTATCTCATCTTTGCTACATTATCCCACCGTCCAGTCACTGCATAAAGATTTGACATCAGCACGTAGGTTCCTGCATTTTGTGGTTCCAACTCAAAAAGACGTTCAGTTGCGCGTTCTGCTATCTCCAAATTTAGGTGGATTCTAGATGCACCAAACAAGGTTCCCCAAACAATCGCATCAGGTTCAATATGCATACTGTTGATAAAGTCCTCTGCCTTTTCCAAACTCCCAAAGCTCCCGAGAAGGTCAACCATGGATGCACAATGCTCGGCTGTCGGTGAGATATGATAATCGTGCCTCATAGTGTCAAAGAAGCGCCAGCCCTCATTCACAAGGCCCGCGTGCTTGCATGCCGACAGGCCACCAACAAAAGTGACTTTGTCAGGCTTCATACCTGCCTGCTGCATTTGCTGAAAGAGTTTCAGAGATTCCTTACCAAGCCCATGTTGGGCAAACCCAGAAATCATTGCATTCCACAACACTAGATCTCTCTCAGACGCTCTGTTGAACACATGCTGTGCATTGCCTGTACTCCCACATTTGACATACATAGTAATAAGAATGCTTCCCACGTGGACATCGAATTCAAATCCCATTTTAAGAATGTGATCATGAACCTGCTTGCCATGTTCCAGAGCTACTAGGCTTGCTCAAGCTGTTAGAACGCTAATTAAAGTGGACTGGTTTGCCTTGACGCCTGCCATCTGCATTTGTGAAAATAATTTAATCGCATCATTATTAAATCCATGCTGGGCATACCCTTTAATTATGGCAGTCCAGGACTCTGTAGTTTGCTCAGGCATCTTCTCAAACAGTTGCAGTGCCTCTTCCATTCTTCCACTCTGAGAAAATCCTGTGAGCATAGCAGTCCATGAAACAACACTCTTCTCAGATAACCGCTCAAACAATTGGTGCGCATCATCCACTAGCCCATTTTGGGCATTACCTGTAATCATTGATTACAGGCAATCAGAGACTGCTGAGGCATCATGTCAAACATCTGACGTGCCTCCTCTACTCTACCATTCTGAGCATACCTTGTAATCACAGCAGTCCAGGATATATCGTTTCGTTCAGGCATTTGATCAAACATTTCTCGAGCATCTTCAATGTGACCATTTTGAGCATATCCAGAAACCAAGGCAGTCCAAGAGACGACATTTCGTTAGGGTATCCTATCAAAAAGTTGGCGCGCATCTTCCATTCTTCCATGTTGGCTGTAACCCTCAATCATCGAAATCCATGTAACAACATCTCGAACAGGCATTTCGTCGAACAACTGCCTCGCCTCTTCAATCCTCCCAATGTCAACATATCGCCGTCCATGAAACCACGTTTCGTTGAGGCATTTTGTCAAACAGCTCGCGCGCTTCCTCGATTCTCCCATTCTGAGTATATCCAGTGATCATTCCGTTCCATGACACGACATCTCGTTGAAGCACTTTGTCAAACAGTAAACGCGCATCGTCCACTTTACCATTCTTAGCATACCCTGTAATCATGGCATTCCAAGAAACCACGCTCCGTTGAGGCAATTGATCAAATAGTTTGCGTGCGCTGTTTAATCTACCATTCCTCGGATACCATGTAAACATGGCATGCGAGGAAACCACATCGTAGCTGCTGCCAGTAGAACCTTCATAGCACGCTCCTTTATGGCGGTAGCGGTACTTTCGTCTCTCGGCAATTGCATTAGACTTGGCGCCACTCTGACACCCCGAAATCGGCGAGGGGGTGGCAGCATTTTTCCTCGAAAATTGATTCCACCGGTTCCAAACCCGAATGACGCATGAATATGAACAATGTAAAATGTCCTGCCCGATCGTTATAGTGGTGGTTGGTATATTGGAAAATAAGTTCATCTGAAACTATTATCAGTGTCATTCACTTGATTGATTTCAGGATGGATTCGCTTAAACTTGGTACACGGAAACTCAAAAGGGTATTCCCATAGCAGTGGCCTATAATGAGATTTTTTTAAAGTTTTTTTTGTGGGTTTTTCCAGTAAAAATTTGGCAACAATTTATTGGAATCTCAAGTTTGATACTATAATGAGATTTTTTGAAAGCTTTTCCGGCGGGTTTTTCAAGTCAAAATCCGGCAACAATTTATTAGAATCGCAAGTTTGATAGCTAGTTTCTACACAATCAAAGGATCCCAGGGGTTTTTCAAGGTGCTGAATCCAAATATGCAGTTAAAAAACCATTTTAACTGCTAAAAATCAAGATTTAATCTCAATTTCTTTAGCCGTTACCAGAATATCCAAAAAATCACATTATAGACAACTCCATTCCAATAGGCCCTAAATTTGCATCCCTAGCGTTGGCATTACGTTCAATGTTTTCCCAAACATTAGTTGGTTTCGGCTGTAGTTTTCTGGTTTGGCACCTCTACACGTGTTTCGATGCTGAATTCTGAATGTATTTTGTACGATTTTTTATTGAAATTTTTCTAAATTATTTAACAACTACATTCAACGTATATATTAGTTATAAGGCGAAACAAATAAAAAGTCAAAATTTTCCAACTCTTCCAATTAAGGGAGGGAGACTAAAATAAAGGAGGACAATACTTATGATAGAACCAAAACCACAACAGAGAATATACCAATAAAATATAATTAAAAAATGTTTTTTATTATATTATTAATAAGTTTGTTTTTTTAACGATAATGGGGGTGAATTAGTAATTTTAGAGGATTATCATGATTTTAAAATACACTAATGTCTTTGGAGAATAGAATCTCAGTAATTGGGAAATTAAACCTACTATCTACCATTAGAGTTAATGTGATTTGGTATTATTAATAAGTGTGTTATATAAAATAATATGTTTAATATGCATTTTCAAATGTTTCGATATAAAGGTATTCTCATTTATTTTTTTAAGTTATTTTAAGTTTTTAAATCTATAGAATTGTTTTAAATATATTGATTTAATTATGACGAAGAAATTGGTCATTCTATTTAATATATTGATTGAGAGTTGGAAAATGTTATTAATTAATGGCATTTTAATATGTTTAATATTAAGTAATATTAAGTATTTGTAGTTTCTAGCATTAATTTTCACTTGAACATTTAATCAAGTTGTTATGGTAAATCTTGTTGTGCAATCTCTTCAACAATCTAATGTTAAATGTACAATCTATATTGTAAAAAAATACTATAACTTATTAAATTCATCAAAATAATATCATAGGATTATTGAACATATTTTAGAAGCACAACATTTTGGTAGAGCAATTCTAGATCATTGGATCATTGAAAAATCAATTTCAAACAAAAATTTTAGTATTCAAATACGTGCCAATTACCATTCACTAATCAAATTTACAATGTATTTCTAAAAAAATTGTCATTCGTGAAAGCACCATTTATGTAACTCATAGTTCAACATTGTTGAGCAAATTGCTCTTAACACTTCTTCACAAAGTATTTGTAGAAATTGCAAGAAATTTGCTATTGCTAATGAAATCGAACTAAAATCAAGAGACATAAATTCTTTCTACTATTTTGTGGAAAGGAAAACACACGATAGAAATACATGCAATGACATGGAACCTTCGAGGCACAAGAACACAATGATTTATAGAGGAACTCAACTAGGAAAAACCCCTTTGTTGCTTTGAATTAATTCAAATGAGAAATGCAAACAATTACAATGTCTTGCTTCAACTCTGAAGCACACCCTACACATAGGAATGTTCTCCTACTTCCTGACATACTCTGGCCAACACTTAGCCAATTCAAGCCTCAACCAACATCCTATTTCCTTGCACAATCCTGGAGGAAATTAGCTCCTAAATAATATGGAAATTCCTTATTTCCTTGCGCAAATCCTAGGGGAATTGATCACCTACTCAATGCAAAAGTGTTGTACACTCAATATTATACAATTATAAATACAAATGTGCCTTTTCCATCCACTCAACTAGGTAATTTGAATTCCATGCATGACTAGGTTTATCTTTAGTTGATAGACTAGTTAACTGAGAGATCGATGAGTTAACAACATCCATAACTACACAACTGGCCTTCAACTGACTCAACTAGTGACCAGAGCCTGGTTAACTAAGTTCAACTAATAATAACTCAACTAGATTTCTAGTTATTAGCAATAAACTCATGCACAATTCTACTTCTAGCCTACAAACTATAATTTATTTACTTAACTAGTAGACAAGGCCATGTCACTCTAGCTAACTGCAATCCAAGTCATCTTGCTGATGTGGAAAATCGAATATCTCCATTTGACTAAGGCACCAATCAAATGAAGCATTTTCTTACTACAATTTCAACACTCCCTCTTAGCAAGAAAAGGGTTTTGTACAACCTCAATCCTGCTCCTTTAGGGATGTATTGTAACACAACTCCCTCTCATTTTTGTTGTTGCTACTACAACACTGCAACTGAGAAGCATCTAAAATATTGAATCAATTGTGTCTCTGAGTTGCAAATGTCTCCTGAGTCTCTGACTGCTAATAACCTATAACTATCACTCAATATCTGACTGCATCAACTGACATTGATCCTTCTGTTACTAAATATTGTGAGCCCCTATAGAAAGGGTAAATGATCGATGAGAAGAGTATTATGCAACTACTACTACTCTCCTATGGACCCTGCCCAAATATTTGCAACTCTGAGACTAAAGCTCTACATCACCCCACCTCACTCTTGGAGGTATAGTTGCACACATGGTGAAATCTACCTCTAGCTTGTAGAGATTTTTCACTCTAACTCCTCTTTGTTTCACTTGTCCAGTAGCAACATACTTCAGAAAAAATTTTCCTTCACTAAATACCACATCATAACCTCTGTCCTCCAATATAGCTATAGAAATCAATTTTTTCTTCAACCCAGGCACATACATTACATTTTTCAAGTGAATATGGGAGCTTGGCTCCCTCTTAAAGGCGACAATACAAATTCCTTTGGTGCTCTACCTCCCATCATCTCCAAATTCTATGTGCAATTTGAGATCTTTCTCTTCTAGGCTACTAAAAAATTCCTTGTTTCATATCATATGATATGAGGCACTAGAATCTAGGTACCACTCACTCCCTCTTACTTTGCTTGCCATACAAGCAAAGAGGGTGAAATCTAACTCAAATCACGATGCAAGAGAATCTCCTCCTGCCATTGTTGCAGGCTCCTTACTGGATTTCTTGTGCAAACATTTGGTTGCATAGTGTTTGTATTATTGGTAGTGAAAACATTTTATTTTATTGAGGTCCTTCTTCTTGCCATTGTTCTGGCTAGACTTTGCCTCACTTGGACCTTCTTGCCCTTGGCATTCTTTCCTTTACCAACTAGAGCACAATATTCTTCCTCATTTGCAATGGATGTGACACCATATCTAGTGTTTCTTCTGATCTCCTCCTTCACCAAATCAGACCAAAGTCTCTCCCAATCTAGTAACTTGTCTTTTCCATTAATTGAATCCTAATGGTTGTGTCAGGATTTCAGAAGGCCAAGGATTGTTAAGCTCACAAGTTCAGATGATGGCACATTTTCTCCTACTCCTCCAAGTTCATCTCGAACCTAAGTGAATATGGATAGATACTAAGGAATGTTTTCATTTTTTTGCGTGTGAATGCTTCTAAGTTTATCTCTCAATGCCAATTTCTTGGTGTCATTGTTGCTCTGGAAGAGATATGTGAGAGCTTTCCACATTGCAAAAGGAGTCTCCTTTCCATGAAAGTTCCAAAACAACATGATCTCTGACATGCTCCAAAATAATCCTCCTAGATCTTACTGTGTCTTTATTCCACTGAACAAGTGTTTGTGCATCTAATGTTGTTGGTTTGGGAATACTAGTTTGTGTATATTCCCATACTCCATTGTCATCTAGGACAACTTCCATCCTGTCTTTCTAAGCACAAGAATTTGAGGTTCCCTTCAATGCATACTCAAGCCTCAATCCATTGAAAGGCAATTTTCATGCACTGAAGAGAATCTACACCAAAAACTCTACAAATCAAAATTTCTTTGAGAGAAGGTCTACAACAAGGTATCTATGTGTCTTCCGAGGCTCTGATATCATGTAGAAATTTCAAGAAATTTTCTACTTCTAATGAAATCAAACTGAAATCAAGAGACACAAATGTCTTCTAATATTTTGTGGAAAGGAAAACACACAATACAAACACGTGCAATGACATGCAACCATCAAAACATAAGAACGTAATGATTTACAGAGGAACCCAACTGGGAAAAACCCCTCCGCTACTTTGCATTAATTCATATGAGAAAGAGAAACAATTATAATGTATTACTTCAACTCTGAAGGACACCCTACACTGTAGAATTGTTCTCTTTCTTCCTCACATGTTATGGCCACTTAACTACTGGCGGACAATGCTCAACGGTCATGTATGGTCACATGGGGAGGTGAGATATGCGGTCAACTAATGGTTAACTGACAGTGCTAGCATGCAATCCAAGGATAACCCCCAACCCGTAATTTATGGTCACATGCACATTCAATTAAACTAACAGTTAGTCCAACAATCACGGTTAAGTTGGTGGATTTTTGGCAGAGGCGCCATTTTTGGCAGACCCGCCAACTTTGTCGAGCCTAACTGGGCCACTAACTTTAGTTACCTAGAGTCAATTCAGGGACAAACAAGCAATGGAGTAAATGAGCCATAACTTTGGCTAGGAAAGGCCTTTTGAGACGAATTTTTATTTTTATTTTGACTAATCAGATGATTTTGAAGCCATTGGCACAGGTTAGAGAGCAATCAAAGGTCGTTTGCTGGTGATTTTGTTCTGTGGAAGTTCTAGGAGCCACTAGGGCCCAACATTGTGAGATCTGTATTGGGTTACAAGTACCCATTGGATGAGAACCAGTAGTCGTTCCTGACTGATTTGAGCATTCTGAATCCATTTATATAGTCCATTTCGTCTGTTAAGGCTTGTATTCAGTTGTACATTCATTTTGAGCTTTTAATCAAATCAAGGACATCCTGGACCTAGTAGATGTAGCCCATGAGGGGTGAACTGCTTCATCATATGCTATTGCATCTGTGGTTGAGTTTATTTCAGAACAAATCTGTTTTAGTATGTTAAACAGAGAAATTAATTAATTCTTCTACACATAAAATGGTTATAAACAGCTGCAAAACTCATTTGATTTTAACTGCAAGACATGTACATCATATAGACATGAATATTTACTGAATTGAATACCTTGCAAAGCATTTCAAGTAATTTCAATTTCAAATCAAGTTGGTATCAGAGCTGAGTTGTTGTTTCTTTGTATTAAAAGCAGTCAAATAAACTATAGACAGAGCCTGAAATCAGCCAGGAAGCCTTCAAAATGCTCTTGTTATACAATTGCAAATTAGATAGATGCTCTTTTGGTCAATCTCTGGTGTAGTTGTCTTTTGATTGTTTTTGTGCAAGGATATTTTGCTTGTCTTGCACGTTTTGATGCTTACCAAGATGAAACTCTAGAGAGGGGAAGGACATTTGACTAGAGAATGAGAGAATCCTCAGTTAAGGAGGGCCAAGTTGCCATTATCTCCACCTTCGGATTCACTCTCAAGAGCCTCAACAAAAGCTTCAAGAATGTCTGAAAAGGAAGGAGAAGTTCCTGCAGACATGGATCCAAGGGAAGAAGAAAGAGTTTTCAGAAAGGCTTTCTTGGAACTAACTGAAATGGTGAGGATATTGTACCAGGAAAGAAATGAGAAACTGGCTGAAGAAGGGTCTAAACATCCAAATTAAGGAGAAGGCTCTTCAGGAGGTAAGAAGGATGATGATCATTCCAAGAAAGGACATGGAGGAAATGGTGATCCACCACCCCCATCGTCACCTTCTTCCTCTACATCCTCATCTTCTTCTTCTTCAGTTCATAAGCATAGATCCTCTGGAAAAAGTCCTTTTTTGAAGCTTGACATAAAATTTGAATTACCTATGTTTAATGGTGAAGTGAATGCAGAAAAGCTTGACAACTGGGTTAGGCAGTTGGAAGTTTACTTAAGGATCAAGAATATGCATGGTGATGCCACAAAGATTCAATTGGCTTCTTTGAGAATGGATGGAGTAGCATTGGTTTGGTGGGAGGCCAGGACCAAAGAGGAAATAAAAAAATTTGGCAAGGTTACCTTAACATGGAATGAATTTCTTTTAGCCATTAAAAAAAAAATTTACCCTCTTGCTCACATGCAGAAAGCCATCATGAAGTGGAAAAATTTCAAACAACTTAAGGTTCATAATGTACAAGACTATACCCAAGAATTCAGGAGGAGAGCACTCTTATTAGGGGTAGATTTACAAACCCAAGAAACCTTACTAAATTACATAGGTGGCTTGCATAGCTACCTTAAACATACCATCCTGATGTTTAATCCTACTAGCCTGGACGAGGTTTGTGTTCAAGCTACCTATTTAGAGGCTAGGGAAAAAAACACATTTGAAGAGGGTAGAAACAAGCCCCCCAAGGGGAAAAACAAAGAGAAAACCTCCAAGGGAAAGGGCAAAAGGAATGCATATGTCAAACAGGAAAGTGAGAAAGTGATCTGCAAACATTGTTCTAAAGTGGGCCATGAAGAGAAAAACTATTGGAAACTGCATCCTGAAAAAAGACCCCAATATAATAAAACTAAAGGGAAACAAAAAATTGTTGCTACTACATCTACACCACAAGATTTAGGGGATGATTCAACAGATAAAACCAAAATTGTAGCCATGGGTTTGAAAAAATTGAAGGGAAAAGAAATTGAAACTCAAGCCAGCACTAGTACCTCAAACTGTCATGTACAAGCTCCCAATGAGGAAGAAAGAATTAAACTATTTCATGTGAGGGTAGTTTCAAAACATACTAAGATTGACACACTTTTTGATAGTGGGTCACAAGCAAATATTATATCAGAAGACTTGGTTAAGCAGCTCAAACTTGAGACCATACCACTTCCAAAGCCTTATCCACTTGGATGGATTTGCCAGGATGCAAATTTACAAGTTTCAAGAAAGTGCATATTGCGCTTTGCAATTACTGCACATTTTATTGACACAGTTGAACTTGATGTAGTACCGTTTGATATAGCAGGAATTGTTTTGGGAAGTCCTTACTTATTTGACAGGAAAGTTATCTTCCATCGCCATGAAAACAAATATCATGTTTTCAAAGATGGCAAGGAGTTCATTGTTAGAGCTCATTTCAAGAAGACAAATGTAGTGATGGTGAATGCAGGACAAGTAAAAAGGCTGGTCAAATCAAGTAAGAATTTTGTTCTTCTTATGATCAAGCCTAAGGTTGATGTGAATCATGAGTCATTTGACAATTGTGATCCCAAGCTTAAATCATATTTATATGATGTAGTTGATGCACATCATGAAATTTTTTAGGAACCAACAAGTTTGTCTCCTAAGAGGGAGATTCAGCATGAAATCCATCTACATCCAGATTTTCCTCTTCCAAACATAGGCATGTATCGCATGTCTATAATGGAAAATGTTGAAATTAAGAAGCAAATCAAGGACTTGTTGGACAAGGGTTTCATAAGGCCACGTACTTTGCCATGTGGGTCACCGATTGTATTGATTCCAAAGAAAGATGGCACTTGAAACATGTGTGTTGATTTTAGGGCCTTGAACAAGATAACAGTAAAGAACCGTTACCCACTCCCAAGGATAGATGATTTGTTAGACCAGCTGAAAGATGCTCGATATTTCACTAAGTTAGACTTATGCAGTGGATATCATCAAGTAAGAATTGAAGAAAGCGACATTTGGAAGACAACCTTTAAAACCAAACAAGGACTCTTTGAGTGGCTTGTAATGTTGTTTGGTTTATGCAATGCACCTACAAATTTCATGTGGGTAATGGATGATGTCTTGCATCCTTTTCTTGATGATTTTGTTATTGTCTATTTCGATGACATCTTAATTTTCAGCAAGTCTAAAGAAGATCATGTCATGCATGTTAAGAAAGTACTTGATGTTTTGAAGAAGAATCAACTATTTCTTAAAATGTCAAAGTGTGAATTTGGAAAGACTTCTTTGGTTTATTTGGGACACATAGTAGGAGGAGGTGCTTTGAGAATTGATCCTGCTAAGATTGAGGCTATTGTGAATTGGCCTACTCCCAAATCCATTACAGAGGTAATAAGTTTTTTGGGTGCAGCTCAATATTGGAGGAAGTTCATCTCTAACTTCTCTTCTATAGCAGCTCCTATGCATGCAATGACAAGTGTGAAGCATGATTTCCAATGGGGAGGCAAGCAACAGAAAGCTTTTAAATCTTTGAAAGAGAAGATTAGTTCAACTCCGGTCCTCAAAGGCAGCAAAATCGAACAAGGTAAAGTGGATGGAGGTGGACAAAGTGAGGGAGCTATACCCTCACCTTTTTAACAGGTAATTGAAGGCTTTTGGGGTCCAAAAGCTTCCCAATGGGGAGGCATGATCAGGGGCTCATGTCCCAAGTGTCGAAAAATGCTCAAAAATGAAAGTTCTTAGAACTGGTTCAAACCTGAATGACCAGATAAATCTCATCCTCCTGATTCTAGCGCTATGAATGGTTCAAAAAATGGTCTCCATATGCAGAAGTTATGCTAAAAAGAAAATCGCCCAACAACCCTTAATTTTTGAATTTTTTCCAAAAAAATTAAAATAGAATGTTCTTGAGAATATTCCTTAGAATATTCCCAAAATGTTCTGTTTTGGTAACCAATGAAAGCGTGCCATGTGGCAAGCCCAGAGGCCACCACGTGGCCCCAAGGGTGAACGAGTTTGGGCTTATGTAAAAATTTTTGGGCGGGTCGTGGACTGAACACACGACCTCCCGTTTACAAACTCAACTGTTTACCACTAAGCCAAGGCAAAGGTTCTTGTTATGAATGTGGTCATTAGTTAAAGTTTGAATTGGTTTGGGTGGGAACCGAAAGGGGGCCAGCACCTAAGGGCTAGCCACCACTCCACAGAACCCAGGCCTAAAAACCATGGCCAAACACCTTAACTGCCGGTGGACAATGCTCAACGGTCATGCATGGTCACATGTGGAGGCGAGATATGCCGTCAACTGACGGTTAATTGACAGTGCTGGCACGCAATCTGAGGATAACCCCCAGCCCGTAATTTATGGTCACATGCACATTCAATTAAAATGACAATTAGTCCAATAGTCACGGTTAAGTTGGCATATTTTTGGCGGAGGCACCGTTTTTGGCTGACCCGCCAACTTTGGTAGGCCTAACTGGGCCACTAAATTTATAACTGGAGTCACTTCAGGGACAAACAGGCAGTGGAGTAAATGAGCCATAACTTTGGCTAGGAAAGGCCTTTTGAGATGAATTGTGTTTTGATTTTGACTAATCAAAAGATTTTGAAGCCATTGGCACAGGTTAGAGAGTAATCAGAGGTCGTTTGCAGGTGATTTTGCTCCGTGGAAGTTCTAGGAGCCACTAGGGCCCAACATTGTTAGAGTTGTATTGGGTTACAGGTACCCATTGGATGAGAACCATTAGCCATTCCTGATTGATTTAAGCATTTTGAATCCATCTATACAGTCCATTTCGCCTATTAAGGCTTGTATTCAGCTGTACATTCATTGTTGTCTTTTAATCAAATTAAGGACATGCCCATTTGGGAACCTTGGACCCAGCAAACGTAGCCCAGGAGGGGTGAACTACTTCATCATATGCTATTGCATATGTGGTTAAGTTTTATTTCAGAACAAATTTGTTTTAGTATGTTAAACAAAGAAATGAATTAATTCTACTACACATAAAAGGGTCATAAACAACTACAAATCTCATTTGTTTTTAACTGCAAGACATGTACATCATATAGACATGAATATTTACTGAATCGAATACCTTGCAAAGCATTTCAATTAGTTTCAATTTCAGATCAATTTATCACCTGCTTAGTGAAAAAGCACTGTACACTAAACAATATACAATTATAAATACAAATGTGTCTTTTCCATCCACTCAACTAGGCAATTCAAATTCCATGCATGATTGGGTATATTTTGAGTTGATTGACTAGTTAACTAAGAGATCAATGAGTTAACAACAATCATAACTACTCAATTGACTCAACTAATGACTAGAGATCAGTTAACTGAGTTCAACTAATAATAACTCAACTATATTGCTAGATCTTAGCAATCAACTCATTCACAACTCTACTTCTCTCATACAAACTCAAATTTACTGACTTAACTAGTAGACAAGGCCATTTCACTCTAACTAACTCCAATCCAAGTCATCTTGTTGATGTGGAAAATCAAATTTCTCCATTTAACTAAGGAACCAGTGAAATGAAACCTTTTCTTGCTACAATTTCAACAATATCTTTAGTCTGAGGATTGATAATATGTCATAAATATTTTATTTTCAACTCTTTTTTTGGTTATCACAAAGGTTTTCATTTCCATGTTGTTATACAATCTATCAATCTTTGATTTTTTATATTTTATTTTTAAATGTGGCTATTAGTTTCATGGTGATGGGAATTTTATGGTACATGCATAAGAAGGACAAGAAGGAGAGTAGTGAGGGAAGCCCAAACAATATTTTGCCTCAAATGAGAAGTTAAACCAAATTAATGTCGAAGGGAATATATAAGTAAATGTTGAAGGACATAATAATGTAGACATTGAAGGGATAGCTCATCAATTAATTACAATCCAAGATCCAAACTTTCAAGCAAGTTTATTAAATGTTATTAGAGTTTGGGAAAAATAAGATATGATGAAGGCAATTAAAAATGTTAAATTCAATGGAAACTTGGTAAGAGTAGCAACAAGAAACATGGAATAATAATGATGTCATTGTGTTATTGGCTAAATTGTTCCACACATATAAAGAGGAAAGGACATTTTATATAGTGTTAATCAAACAAGAAGAGAAAGAAATAATTGTTTAGTGTAAGAAGATGGTTGAAATGAGCCATGAGTTGGGGTTGATACAACTTAAGGCCAATATTGCTCAAATATGTTAGTCAAGATCAAATTCATTCAAAGATAGATAGTCTAGGAAATCATGACCAAAAGGATTCATAAAAAGGCAACTAAAGCTTATATTATGATCGATCAAGGACCTAATGTTATTAATGTTATTAGAGCTTGTGAAAAATAAGAAATGATGAAGGCAATTAACAATGTTGAATTCAATGGACACTTGGTAAGAGTAGCAACGAGAAACATGGAATAACATTGATGTCATTTTGTTTTTGGCTAAATGGTTTCACACATATAAAGAGGAAAGGATATTTTATATAGTGTCAATCAAACAAGAAGCAAAAGAAATAATTGTTTAGTGTAAGAAGATGGTTGAAATGACCCATGAGTTGGGGTTGATACAACTTAAGGCCAATATTTCTCAAATATGTTAGTTAAGATCAAATTTAATCAAAGATAGATATTCTAGGAAATCGTGACCAAAAATATTCATAAAAAGGCATCTAAAGCTTATATTATGATCAATCAAGGACCTAGATAGATATAGAGCCCTAAATTTTATGGCCTAGAATTATGTCCAAGTTCTATAATAATATGTCCAAAGTTTATGAGGAATCTTGATCTGAACTTAAACATGAATGCTACAACTTCCAGATATAATCATAAACACAAAGATGTAGCAAAAAAACACTTCATTTCATTAATAGAAAAATATTGAACTATGCTTACAAATAAAATGGAAATAAGATAGCTCGGACAATGGTAGCTTATCTTTGAGAAGAGATGTTGCGGATACATGCCTTTGAACTGAGTTACAATGAGGCTCGAGGGCCTTTTTATTATTGAACAATAAGAGAAAATCCTAAACAACCAAAACCCTAACCTGAGGAGATGTAACACCAAGATTTTATGGGCCCCATTGGGGTTAGTTGGGTAGCCAACTTCTAGGGGTCGTAACTTGGTCATATTATCTCCATTTGACGTGTATGATACCTCGTTGGAAAGATATCCCCAAGGACTACAGTTGTCAAAGAAGTTTCTATAACAATCACATAAGGAAAATTTCTAAAAAAATGTTGTTTAGGGCCTCAAAATGGCTCCGAAGTTCAGGGCCCGAAAAATTGCCAAAAATAGTAAATTGTGCTACAATTAAGGAAACTGAAAAACTAAAAGAAACAATGGTGAGGGTCCAAGTGGAATAGGTGGGTGGACACCAATATCCACCCGGATCAATCCTCCCCCCTTAGGAAGCAATGGTCCCCATTGCATTGAGTTCCTCCATGAGATGAGGAAACTTCTGCTGAACTTGGTCCCTAGTGAGCCATTTTCCTTGGTGAAGGAGTTGTCCTACTTTGACAACTAGATATAGTTTTATCCTTTGTTTCCGAGTGTTCTTGATCTGTAGGATGCAGACTAAAGAATGGTGGGATGCTGAGTTCGAAGGCATTATCATCGATGGCCTTGGCGATGGTGTATGGCCTATATCGGAGCGGGTGAAGCTTGCAGTGGGATCCAACAAGGCGCTCCTTCTGCAAATTTAGCCAAAATTTGTTGCCCACCTGGAACTTGTGCGACAATCGATGTTGATCATGGAGTTGCTTGTACTTAGCATTAGTTGTGTCCAATATATCATGGACCTGTTAGCAGATGTGTTGAATGCACTCAATGAAGTTGTTAGCCCTTTCAGCTTCGAACCGCGCATGAGCCAAATCTACCTGAGTGGATGCAAATGGTATGGCCACATCAATGGGGCATAATGGATGAAATCCCAACCCTACTTGAAAGGGGTTGTGGTTTGTTGAGTTGTGGAGAGATTTTTTGTAGCTATGTTGGACATAGGGGAGACTTTCATCCCATGTGCATGGATGCTTTGAGTTGTACATGAGCATAATGTGTACAATCATCATGTTGACAACCTTTGTTTGGACATCAGTTTAGGGATGCAAAGTCATGGACTTAGTAAGTTTTGTGTCTAGCATCGACTAGAGACTTGACCAAAATGCACTTAGGAATCTGTTTTCTTGATCTACGATAATGGATTGTGGGATCCCAAAGTGTGCCCACACTCGCTCAAAGAAGAGCTTAGCAGTGGCCTTCTTATGATACTCTTCTTGTAGGCCACCATGATGCCATCTTAGAGAATCTATCGACGACCATGAAAACGTAATCATTGTCGTGCTTAGTAGAAGCAAGGCCTGACATATAATCCATGGAGACAAATTCCCATCACCAACTAGGAGTAGGTAGAGGAGTATACAAGTCTTGCTCCTTGATGGTTGGTTTGGCAATGGCGTAGGTGATGTAGGATCTAATGTGCTTCCCAACATCCTGACCAAGTTTCGGCCAATAAAAATACTTCTGCAATACCACCACTGTTTTCTCTACTCCTAAATGTCTAGCGACCTAACTGTAGTGCGCCTCCAAAAATCATCTTGGCATGCTCACTTGAAGGAACAAAGATGTGTCCCAAGTGGCATAATAGTGCATCCTAAAGGTGAAAATTTGGAACTTGCTTCCCTTTCAGTAGTGCTTGGTATATGTTGTCGAATTCTAGATCGCTCTTGAAAAAATGCAGCCACCTCGATGTATCGTGCCCACAAGAGTCAAGAAAAGTGATTAGTGCCATGATCGGTGGTCGACTGAGGCAATCAATGACTTTATTGGTGTTGCCCTTCTTATACTTAATGTTCAAATGGAAATGTTGCAGATAGGCAGACCATTTCTGATGGCGATCATTCTGCAACTTCCCTTGTGTTTGTATGAATTGTAGAGGCTGGTGGTCTGTGTGGATGACTGTTTCCATCCCCAAAATGTGATGCTTCCACTAAAGACAGGCTTGCATAATGGAATACATTTCTTTATCATAAGTTGGGTACTTTCAGATTGCGTACGGAAGTGTCTCACTGTGGTAAGCCACTGGATGCCCATGCTGAGTAAGAACCACACCAATAACATAGTCGGAGGCATCTGTCTCAATCTCAAATGGTTGTTGCGGGTATGGTAATGTGAGAATTGGTGCATAACAGAGGTGATTCTTCAACTCAGAGAACGCTCATTTTTGGGTTTCCAACCAAAATAACTTTTCTTTCACTCCACCCTTGGTGACTTGACTTAAAGGCCAAGTGATATGATAGAACCCCAACATGAACCTATGGTAGAAATTGGCAAGCTCCAAAAAGTTGTGGAGCTTTGTTAGAGTGGTTGGGGCTAGCCAATCCAGAATGACTTATATCTTGGATGGGTCCACATGTATACCATGATCATCAATGTTGTACCCCAAAGAATTAACCTGGGTTAGGCCGAAGGTGAATTTCTCCAAGTTAGCACAAAATTTGTGTTGTGGAAGGGTTTGGAGGACTTGTCGAATATGGTGGAGGTGCTCTTCCCAACTTTGGCTGAAGATCAAGATGTCATCTAAACACACCACCACGAATGCATTGGTGAAGGGTCGTAATATGTCGTCCATCAGTCTCATGAAGGTTGCATGGGCGTTTGTCATTCTGAACGGCATGACCAACCATTCGAAAAGGCCCTCCTTGGATTTGAAGGCAGTATTCCACACATCAGAGGGTTTGATAGGCACCTGATGATAACCTAACTTCAAGTAAATCTTGTTGAAATATTCCCCCCCTTAATCTGGTCCAGAAGTTCATCAATTCGTGAGATTGGGTACTTATTCCAAACAGTGATCTTGTTCAGCGCCCGATAGTCAATGCAGAGCCTCCAGGTCCCATCTTTCTTCTGTACCAATATAATCAAGCTCCCACATGGTGATGAGCTTGGCCTGATGTGCCCTTTATTCACTAGTTCCTGAATCTTCCTCTTGATCTCATCATTATCTAGAATAGAGTGTTGATATATTGGTCCATTGGGCAGCGTTGCACCTGAGGTCAGATTGATGGAGTGATTGACCTGACAGTACAGAGGTACCCTTGTGGGTGAGGCAAGGATATCCCTGTATTCCTCCACAACCTTGTCCATCTACTGTTGTTGTGCAAAGGAGTTCTGCCTGGAAGTCGTGGCCACAACCTTCTTCTTTCCTTGGGGGTGCATCACAATAAAAACAAATTTCCTAGTTTGGGAAATGATCTTACTGCATTGATTTGTAGTGATCAAAGAGATGGCGGTAGGCAGGGCTACCTCCAATATCTTGTACAACCTATTAGCTAAAGTAATGATCACAGAACAAGGTCTAGACTCATACAACATGTCTCTTCCACAAGTATGGTTGTCCTAACAATACATCAAAAACTTCAAGAGGAGCAATGTCACATAGTACCTCATCCATGAAGGGCTTGATGGTGTAGGGAAGGCAACACTGTTGGCTGACGCAAAAATCTCGTCCTTGGTGAAGCCACCCAATGGTGTACGGTTGTGAATGGTTTGTAGTCTTTAGGTCAACCCGCTTCATGACCTCTATTGAAATGAGGTTCTTTTGGCTCCCGCCATTGACAATGAACTACAGTGGAGAACCCTTAACCCACATCTATGAGTGGAAGAGGCATTCCCCCTCCTCTGGATCTTCAGGCTCAATTTTCTAGATCTTTGTGGTGGCCACAGTGGCACTAGGCTCCGCATCAATGATCTGCTTCCCTTTGTCAGTTCCCTTATCGAGTTCTTATTCAGAGTCAGAACCTACATTTGATTCGGAAGCATTTAGCTCGACCACCAGTGACTACTTGGCTCGACACTCACTTGTATTGTGAGTGGAGCTGTTATGGAACTCACACCATTTTCTTGTGTCCTTCTTCCTCTTCATGGTGTTGTTCTTTTCTTGCAGCTTCAACAGGTTGTCCTGGGTAGCCCCACCTTGGCTTGGTCCTTTGTTTTGTGGTTTGGGGGTGCCTTTTCCTTGCTTTGGATTTGCAGATCCAAAGTCCCGCTTCTTCTGTTTAAGCTTCTGCTCAATCTTTACAATGTACCAATACGCTGTGTCGAGCGAGGAGATATCCAGGAACTCCATTTCGTCATGGATGTAATTGTGTAGATAGCCACGGTACTTGAGCACCAAATGTCTCTCAGTATCCTTGATACCCAGCTTCGTGCAAAGGGTATGGAAAGTATTTGTGAGCTCTGGCACATCTTGGTCCCTTCCTTGCCGTAGCGTGGTCCACGTTATGTATTTATCTTCATAGATCCCACAGGGTAATACTTTTCCTTCATGGCGTCTTGGAAAGAATTCCAAGTGGGTGCGGCCAAAAACAATGAGGGTTCACTCCCATCCTTTTGTTCATAGTAGGTTTAACACTAGTCCTTGACATGTGGGATGGCTTTAAGAAGTGAAAAATTAATATTTTCCTGATTGGAAAAGTCATGAACTGAAAAATGTCCTTCCAACAGATTTAACCATTTATCTACGACATTTGCATCTATCAGGCCTTTAAACATGGGAATATCGAAGTTAAATTGTACCTTAAAAGGAGTAGTACCTCCAAAGTGGCCGCTGGATGAAGATGCATCGCCTGTGGGTAGTCGTTGAAGGATCTGGGCAATGTTATCCATCATTGCATCCCTCTGTCGCTCGAGGGCTTCCTTGAGCAACATTTTGAAAGGATCTCGTGCCCCTTCATCTTTCTTTTCTTTTGCCATGGGAGGTCATTGGGTTTTACGAGGTTGATCCTGCAATGGTTCAACCAAATCGAGCCCTAGCTCCTTATACCCTGACCTCATTGGGGACATGCAAAGAAAAACAGAGAAAGAGAAGACCGCTTTGATACCACTGATCTGAACATAAACAGGAATGCTACAACTTATAGATATAATCATAAACATGGAGATGCAGCAGAAAAACACTTCATTTCATTAATAGAAAAATATTGAACTATGATTACAAACAGAATGGAAATAAGATAGCTCGGGCGATGGTATATTATCTCTGAGAAGAGATGTGTCGACTACATGCTTCTGAACTGAGTTACAATGAGGCTCAAGGGCCTTTTTATTATTGAACAATAAGAGAAAAGCCTAAACAACCAAGACCCTAACCCGAGGAGATGTAACACCAAGAGTTTATGGGACCCTTTCGGGTTAGTTGGGCAACCAACTTCCCGAGGTTGTACCTTGGTCATATTATCTCTGTTTGACGCGTATGATACCTCGTTGGAAAGATATCTCCGAGGACTATAGCTAAGAATGCAAATTCCTTTGTAATTACTCAAGGAATTTTGACAAAAAAAAATGTCGTTTAAGGTCTCAAAATGGCTTCAGAAGTTCAGGACCTGAAAAAATGCCAAAAATAGTACACTATGCTACAATTAAGGAAACTAAAAAACTGAAAGAAACAATGGTGTGGGTCCAAGTGGAATTGGCAGGTGGCCACCAATATCCACTTGGATCAAACATTTATATAGTCCACAAAATATATGGAATTGTGATGACATTAGTTTTTCAAGCTATAAGGAAATGTGGCATGTGACTAATTACCAAGACAAGTTGGATGATATCAAAGGAGCTCCCTAAGTGTAGAAAACCTTACTTTCGATATTCCCTCAAGGAAATGAGTTAAAAAATGTTTCTAGTATTTTAGTTTTTTTATCTTTATGCTCACACTCATCTATTACTTGTGAGTGATTCATCTACTGTAGATTCTAGAGATATAGGAATATTTTGAAATTTGACCGATAGGAGTGAGGCCTTTAAATTCCCAAAATCTACAATAAATATTCATTATTGATCCAGTAAACTTTTTGGTGATGATGAGTTCACTAGAATTAGACTTAGAGTTCCAGTGCAGGTTTATGACCCTTTGGATTTTAATTTTTGAGTGATATGGCTCTTGTCTCAACCCTATTGCTCTTGAATTTAAGTTACACAGCGACATGGCTTCAGTCCCAACCTTGTAGCTCTCAGATATAAAATCTATAGTGATAAGGTGTGGTGCTTAATTTCTTATCGCACTCAAATCTAAATTCTCTAGTGATAGGGAAAAACTCTTAACCTTATCGCCCTCCAATCAAAATCCCCCTACGCCATTTCACTATTGGATTTAAATTATCTTGGGACACTATTTTTACTCTAGCCATTTCACCCTTAACTTTAAAATTTTCAAGTGATATATTATTGGAATATCTTCTTCTTCCAGCGATATGCACTCTGTGCTTGTCATTTCATTGGCTAAGAAGATCTTCAAGCAATGCATTTGTGGAACATCTTCTCCTTCCAATGACACACCTTTCCTCACTGTTTCATTGGCCAAGGAAAATATCTTTAGCACTTGCAAATATTCAAGCCAAATAATGTTTCCATGGAAAATCAAGACTCAGTAATATATTGTTGGCTTGAGAAAATCTTCTCAAATATTACTCCCCCAACGAAATATTTATCCCCACCAGATTGCTAAAGTGCATATCGTTGGCCTAATGAAATCTTTATGGCCATTGGATTTCTAAAGCTCAGTAATGTATCACTAACCTAAGTAAACATTTATCATCTTTGGATATCCAAAGCTTAGCTATGTATCCCTATCCTAAGTAAATCATTTTTCATCTAATTTGAGTTAGTAAAGAAAGCCCTTTGAGGCCTGATTTTCAAGCATAAGTATTGCCACGTGCAAGGGTGATTCCAATGTTGAAGGGGGGCACATACAAGATTATATTAGTCTACATTTTTTTAGAAGAAGACCAGGTAAATTAGGGTTTTATTTTGTTCAAGAGTTTGAGAACTTGTCCCATCACAACCAGATGGACTGCAGATCAACAATTTATAGAGAGAACATTTTAATTTATTTCTATAAAACTCAAACAACTCTCCTCTGTTTCACATTGTCCAAGTGTGATCCTAGTCATAATGGGATGGTATATATATAACCTTTAATCCAACATACATGTTTCCCTCATTTTAACTTCAATCTTCATTAGATCTAACTTCTAATGCTTTAATGCTGAGGAATCTCATAAACAAAGTATGTAGCCTTAAACTCATATTTAGATGGGCTCATTTCATGGAGCATAAGGAGTGTAGCAATTCTCCACATTACACCTTCAACTCTTAGCTTCAGTAAAAAACAAAAAAAATAAAGGCTTAGTCATCAAAACGGAAAAGGGATGAGAGTCTAAACTAACCTTCCAACTAAAATTTTAGGGATCATGTATTCCTTAGTGAATATTGTAGAGCTTAAGTTTAGATATTCTATGAACACTTGTTACCTTTGATCATTTATATTAAATTATAAAGACTTCTCTTTAGTTCTATCACTTACCTAAGAAGGTATGATTGTGTTGTCTTGAATTCAATCTTGTATAGTTCTCCTTAAAGGATTACTATCAATGTGTAGTACCATTAAATCAATTAAAAGGTTGAATACAATTTAGCAACTTCATCTAGGAATTCATAATATTGTTATATCAACCAATCCTTGGTCATAAGTCTAGGACTTGGTGCCCCTCATAATCAAACATCCCTTCATTTGACTTATAGTAGGATCTCAAATCCTCCATGCTACTGCTAGACAATTTGCAAACTTAGGGTACTTAACCATTCCAACTATCAACTTGTGTTAAAATCACAAACAACTCCAAAGCTCCAAGCATACTCTCCAAAACCGAAATAATAAGACATTGGTCCAAGAATTATTCACCAAATTGAATCATCCATGAGGCTTCTACCTTACATAGAAACTCGTGTGTAGCACAAAGAAACTACTTAGCAAATAAAGTCTAAGCTTGGATTCAACTAGTAATCTATTGAAGAAACATACATATAGGATGTCTAACATCTATCAAGCTCACTACATTAATTCCGTATAATTATATATCCAGTTCAATCATATGTAGGGTAACTCTCCACCAATGAAAAAAATTATTCAACATTTTCTTACACCTAAAAATATTTAATAACACAACCCAAAAGCATCAGTCAGTTTAAGTTATAATACATTCAAATGCATTTCAAAGAACAAGTGGGTAACATCATAAAGGGAAAGTCAGAGCACTTATCTATAAATGTGGATTCTTGCAACTAAAATAAGGCAAGTGATTTTCCACTGAATTATAGGCTTAGTGACACATAATATTTCTATATTTGGCTACCCTTGAGCCAAGTCATCATATCGCTAGGGGATCTCTCATTTACTTGGTAGACAACAATTGTGAAGGAAACTCCTTCACATGCAATGAATCAATACAGAATCCTTTGTCTCTTTGAGGACAAGGCGTCCATGATTTAGAGTAAAAAGACAATTTGTGGAGAATTACGTTGCTGTCCTAATGATATTTTTTACAAAAAAATTTAGTGTTGTATAATATGTTAATTTTCCATTAAATGAAATGTTTGTCCTTGAAAATTTCACACATCTTAAGAGGTATGTGTGTGTTCATGATCATAATTTGGATTAGGGGCAAAAATTAGCTCAAAAATAAAAGTGCTTAGAATCACTCACATCCTGAATGATAGCATTTGGCTCGGCTATATGATCCCAACGCAACTTGTTTCACTCAAAACATAATTCGTATGAGAAAGTTGGAGCTTGATGTTTGTTTGGTGAAATAGATAAAATTTGGTGAGTGGGATGTTTTCCATTTCACCCTTAATGGAAAAAAAGAGGATGTTGAAAGCTCTAAGGTCATTGAAACTATTTTTGGTATTCCGAAGAGAGCCACTAACTCATCAAATAGACCTATTCAAGAAGGATACAAAGGTGAATGTGTAAGGTATAAATCTGCCTTTAATCAAGCTTCTTTTGAATATGATAAACATGGTAAATCTTCACATAATATTTGGAGAAAATTTACATGTTCCTTTTGTGGTTTGAATAACCATACTGTTTCGAGGTGTTGGAAGAGGATATCCATACATAAGAAACAAAAGAGACAGAAAGACAAAGGTCCAATGGATAATGGAAACCATGTTGAAAAGAAGATGCAACTATTTTGCACTCATTGCCATAAGAAGGGTCATCTTGTAGAAAAGTGTTGGACTTTGCATCCAAAAAGTCATCCACGACATTTGAAGAAGGTGGAGAGATATTTTTGCAAGAATGGAAAAGAGGATTCCGTAATTGATGTGGATCATGATGATACATAGGATGATGTGTAGCTGAAAGAAGTTCCATTGAAATGGTTTAGAAAGAGAAGGTTAGATCTCTTAACCAATTAAGGCTTTGCATTTCTTTTGATAATTGATGCAAATCTTGCCTTATTGATGCATTTCCTTGTTATTTGGATGCATTTCTTTTCTCTTGAAACTATGATGCATATTGCATGAAGCAAGATGCTGGAAAAGTAGAGTTATGTTGACTCACTTAGATGCAACAAAGATGGCAATTTGCAACTACAAATTTGCATGCATGTTGCATTCTTGAATTTGCATGTTTATGCCAGGAAGGTGTTCGAAAGTGGAGCATGTTGACTCACTTTATTACAGAAAATTTGGTCATTTCAGCTCTTTAAGTACTCGTACATAGCAATGTGATTCTTGTACTTGTGAGAGAGTTGAGAATTGTTATACATGCATGAGAGTTTGTGTGTGAATAGTGGGATTTTTTTATAGTTTCATTGTGCTTGAACATGCATGAGTGATTGACTTGTGTTAGTCGATTACTTTGTTAACATGTATGTTGTCAACTTGAGAATGTTGATCATTTGCACATGCACGAGTGTCGACTTGTGTGGTCGATTGATTGTTACATGTATGTTATATCGACTTGGAAGAGTTGATTTTGTCTCCAAAGATGAAAGGAATATGTGACGAATTGTTTCATGAGAATGTGGAATTCTTGTTGTAAATAATCAAGTGGTTGTATATGTTTTTGCTTGATTTGAAAGTCAGTTGTTTGAAGAAGCATATTTTGTCGACTTGTGCTTAGTAAACCATTGATTAAAAACCAAGATGGTTTATACACCAAGATGTGAGAGTACATGGCGATGTTCACATGATGTGACATTTGTTGCTTTGAAGAAGCAAAAGGAAGAGGTTGTCAAGCTATATTCTTGCTTGAATGTTTTTCAAACACCATTAACTTTGAAAAACAATATGAGTGTGTTTCTTGTGACAAGATGTCGTAGGATTTTGTAAGGTTCACACTTAAGAAAGAGGCTCATTATTAGCCTTCATTCTCAAACCATGACATGAGCAACATGTGTAATACTAGAGGATGATGGAATCAAGAAGAGAAAGTGGACAAAAATGCCAAAAAAAATTGCAGCCCTTGTAAAATATCAAATGGTCTACAATTCGATTTGATGTGTTGATGCCAAGAAGCGAAAGAGATGGCAAATTCATTCTTCCAGATGTGGAATTTGGAACCATGGAGGTAAAATAATGGTCCTTTCTTTTCTTGTTATTACTGATATTGGAACTCATTGTTGTAGTTCACTCAAATGGGCTTAACTTGGAAAAGTGGTTTCCAAGGAGAAGCTTGCATCAAATGCATGTGTTGTAAAGGAGGAACATGATTCTTAGTGGAAAGGTCATCAATTAGCTTTCCAAGCATCGAGTGATCGCTTTGGTACATCAGGGTGTTTAATTAGCAAGCATCCAACAAGTGTTGGATTGGGTCAGCAACAAAAGGAGAACATTGATTGAAGTGCCAAGCCATTTGCAAGGCAAGGCATGTCAATGAACCCATGTGGTTGTCATGGAGATTTTTCCAGGAAGAATCAATTGATAGAAATTGGGAAGGAGAATAGTATTCAACTCTCATTAGATAACTAGCTTTTGCGGGTCCAAAAGCCTGTCAGTGGGAATGAGTGATTAGAATTTGGATTAGGGGCAAAAATTAGCTCAAAAATCAAAGTGCGCATAATTACTCAAAACCTAAACTAAAACATCCATCTCGGTGATATGATCCCAACGCAACTTGTTTCACTCAAAACGGAGTTCGTATGAGAAAGTTAAAGCCTATCGTTCGTTTGGTCAAATAGGCAAAATTTGGTGACTAGGATGCTGACTAGGCATCTGTACAATATAGTCAACAAAAATAATATTCCAGGAAATATTCCTTGGAATATTCCCAAAATATTCCCATAGGTGGCCTAATCACATTGCGACAAGTGCCTACACAGTATTTGTCAAGGGGCATTGAGGTGGACCAATGAGAGGGTGACACATGGCAAGCCCGAAGGTCGCCACATGCCCTCTCAAAGGTCATACAAAAGTTTATGGCAGGCCAAGGAGTCAAACCCATGACCTCACCTACACAAACCCAATGCACCACCATCATGCCACAACAATCAGACTTAATCAACTATGGTTTTGGTATGTATTTACAGTTAAATACGTTGGAGTTAACCACTAGCATTAACCACGAGGAGTAACCCATCGCACGTGACCAACACGATGCTAACAGCTAGCATTAACATTAACCACCAGGTAGCCAAAATGCTAGCATTAACTGCAACATGTGAATGCACTAACACTAACCACTAGTGGTTACATAAGCATCAGGGTAACTTAACCACCACATGTGAACGTTAAACACCTAATTGCTAGCATTAAGTGCTAACCACGAGGATTAAGTGCTAAGTGGAGGATTAGTGCTAATTAATCTATGTTTATCCTTAATTAATTTTGGATTATTTTTGCAGAGCTGACAAATCCGGAGCTAACTCCAAATTTGGCGGAGTTAATTGGAGTTTTTCTAGATTTATTGGAGATTTCCTAGGAAAAACTGAAGAAGCCATAACTTTGGCAGTTTTTTACCAATTTTGGCTCAGAAAGAGTCATTCCTAGATGATTTGGATGCTCTGAACATAATGAAACAGGTTTCAAAGGTAGAAAGGTACTTTTTTATGTGATTTTTCTATGTTGAAGTTTAAGGAAGCCTAGGGCCACCAGGAGAGGAGGTCGAGCCTAGATTAGCTGAAGTCCAATTGTAGAGCTTGGAAAGTCATTTTTGGGGGTTTTGGGTCTTATGAATCCAATGTACCAGGTTGAAAAGCCATTGGAGCACTTTAGGTGAATGTAATTAGAGAATTCACCATTATTCCAAAGAGGACCTAGCCATTGAAGTTGGGCCAAGGAGATGTGGCCCAGGAGGGGTGAACTCCTTTATCAAATTTGTGTTATGAGTTTGTTGTGTTTTACTTATATACATTTTAATTGCTATATATGTGTTTTTAAATAGCTAATTAACCTCATGAATTTCTCATAAAAGACACTAAACACTTGACACATAATCCTTCACATAATGGTTAATTTGAGACGATCCTAAACATATGTTTAAATTACTGATGAGGGAGCTTGCATAGCATTAACAAGTTTAGCCAAAATTTCAGATCAAATTCATATATATATATATATATATAATATATATATATATAGATATATATATATATATATATATATATATCATTAACAAGTTTAGCCAAAATTTCAGATCAATTCATATATATATATATATAGATATATATATGAGCATGAACTACACAGAGAGAGCTAAGTTATGCATATTATATATATATATAACAATTGGTAGAGTAGTTGATTGATCAAAATGTTCAACTTAGCTCCATAGGTACTTCCAGGATAAGATGGAGTTCCTAGACATCTCCTTGCTCGACACAGCATACCGATATGCTGTCAAGATCGAGCAGAAGCTTAAAAAGAAAAAGTGAGACTTTGGATCTACGAATCCAAAGCAAGCTAAAGGTGCCCCCAAACCACAAAAAAAAGGACAAAGCCAAGGGGGGAGGGGGCAGGACAACCCACCAAAGCTACACACAAAGAACACCACTGCAAAACCAAAGAAGGACACAGGAAAGTGGTGTGAGTTCCATAAGAGCTCCACTCACAACGTAAGTGAGTGCCAAGCCAAGCAGTCATTGGTGGCCGAGCTGAAGGCTTCTGAATCAGATG
This sequence comes from Pinus taeda, assembly GCA_000404065.3. Lineage (NCBI taxonomy): Eukaryota > Viridiplantae > Streptophyta > Pinopsida > Pinales > Pinaceae > Pinus > Pinus taeda. The sequence goes on from APFE030431090.1 coordinate 108,841, forward strand.
CATGTTCCAACTCTAAGTCACAACCCAACAAGGGGAATGATAAACGGAAGCAGATTATTGATGTAGATCCCAACGCCACCGTTGCCACCACAAATATCGAGAAGGAGGAACTCGAAGATCCAAAGGAGGAGGAGCACCTCTTCCACTCCTAGATGTGGGTAAAGGGTTCCCTGATACAATTCATTATCAACAGCGGGAGCCAAAATAACCTCATTTCATCAGAGTTTGTGAAGCGACCGGGCTTACTGACCATAGAACACCCACAACTGTATACCATTGGGTGGCTTCACCAAGGACGGGATATTTGCATCAACCAGCAATGTCGCCTCCCATACAACATCAAGGCCTTCACGGATGAGGTATTATGTGACATTTCTCCTCTCGACATTTGTGATGTATTATTAGGCCAACCATACTTGTGGAAGTGACATGTTGTGTATGAGGCAAGACCTTGCACTTTTATTGTTACCTTGGGAAATAAGTTGTACAAGATATCGGAGGTAGCATCACCTATCTACATCTCTTTGGTTACTACAAAATAATTCAATAAGCTCATTTCCAAAAATGGGAAATTTGTTTTCCTAATGATATGCCCTTAGGGAAAGAAGAAGATGGTGGCCACAACCTCTAGACAGGGCCCCTCTGCACGACAACAAAAAATGGACAAGGTCGTGGAGGAGTACGAGGACATCTTCACCTCCCTCGTAGGGGTGACTCTGCACTATCAAGTCAAGCACTCCATCGATTTGACCCCAAGTGCGTCATTTCCCAATGGACCAATCTATTGACGCTCTATTATGGAGAATGATGAAATCAAGAGGCAGATTTAGGAGTCGCTGTAGAAAGGTCACACTCGGCTAAGTTCATCACCCCATGGGAGCCCGATCGTGTTGGTGTAGAAGAAGGATGGGACTTGGAGACTCTGTATTGACTATCTGGCACTGAACAAGATCATTGTCCAAAATAGGTACCTGATACCATGGATTGATGACCTTCTAGACCAACTCAAGGGGGAAAAATATTTCAACAAGATTGACTTGAAGTCTAGATATCACCAGGTACCAATTGAACCCTCTGATGTGTGGAAGATTTCCTTCAAATCCAAGGAGGGACTTTTCGAATGGATGTTTATGCCTTTCGAGTTGATGAATGCTCCTGCAACATTCATGAAGCTAATGGATGACATATTGTGGACATTCACCAACTCATTTGTAGTGGTATACTTGGATGACATCCTGATCTTCAGCCAGAGTTGGGAAGAGCACCACCACCACATTCAACAGGTTCTCCAAACATTGTGGCAACATAAGATGTGTGCCAATTTGGAGAAATGCACTTTTGGCATGACCCAGGTTTAGTATCTGGGATACATTATTGATGAATGGGGGGTGCATGTGGATCTAGCCAAGATCCAAGTCATTCGGGATTAGCTAGCACCAACCACTCTAAAAGAGCTCCGCAAATTTATGGGTCTTGCCAATTTCTACCTCAAGTTTGTGTTGGGGTTCTCTCATATCACTTGGCCCTTGAGTCAAGTCACCAATGGAGGAGCGAAAGAAAAATTATTTTGGTCTGAATCTCAACATAAGGCATTCACAGAGTTGAAACATCACCTCTACTCTACACCAGTTCTCACATTACAAGACTTGCAACAACCATTTGAGATTGAGACAGATGCCTATGACTATGATATTGGGGCAGTCCTTACTCAACAAGGGCATCTAGTGGAATATCACACTAATACAATTTCAGACGCAGTCCAGAAGTATACCACTTATGAAAAAGAGATGTATTCCATTATGCAGGCCTACCGACAGTGGAAGCATTACATTTTGGGGAAGGAAACAGTCATCCACACAAACCACTGACCCCTACAGTTCATATAAACATAAGGGAAGTTGTTGAATGATCACCATCAGAAGTGGTCCACATACTTGAAACAATCCCATTTCAATATCAAGTACAAGAAGGACATCACCAATAATGTTGCAGACTACCGTAACCGACCACTGATCATGGCGTTAAGCACCATGCTCAACTCTTATGGGCACGAGACTTCTGATTGGTCACTTCTCTACGGAAGTGACCCATAATTTAGCCACACATACTAGACGCTCTTGGAGAGTCAACAAGTTCCAAATTTTCACCTCCAGGATGCACTGTTATGCCACCTGGGACACCTTTGTGTTCCTTCAAGCGAGCATGCCAAGATGATTTTGGAAGCGAGTTACAGTCAAGTCACTAGGCATTTCTGGGTCGAGAAAACAATGGCAATACTGCAGAAGTATTTCTATTAGCCAAATCTTCGATAGGATGTCAGGAAGTACATCAAATCATGCAATGCCTACACCATTGCCAAATCGACCATCAAGAAGCAAGGCCTCTATACTCTGCTTCCTACCCCTAGTCGACCTTGGGAATCCATCTCCATGGATTACATGTCAGGCCTTCCTTCTACTAAGCAGGGAAACGACTGTGTTTTTTTGGTCATCGACAAATTCTTGAAGATGGCCATTATGGCGGCCTGCAAGAATAATATCGCAGTAGAAGCCACTACTAAGCTCTTATTTGAATGAGTATGGGTACACATTGGGATCCCATAGTCAATAATCTCATATCAGGACAACAGGTTCCTCAGTACATTTTGGTCCAGTCTCCGGCCGATGCTGGACACCAAGCTCACTAAGTCCACAACTTTCCATCCTCAAACTGATGGCCAGACAAAGGTCGTCAACAGGATGATCATAGCCATTCTACGCATGTACAAATCAAAGCATCCACACACATGGGATGAGAGCCTCCCCTATGTCCAACATAGTTATAACTGGGCTCTCCACAACTTGAATGGCCACAACCCTTTTCAGGTGGGCTTGGGATTCCAGCCACTATGTCTCATTGATGTGGCCATACTATTTACAGATACTCAGGTAGATTTGACTCATGTCCAGTACGAAGCTGACAAGGAAAAAAAATTCATTGAGGACATTCAACACATCTGCTAGTATGTCCACGACATTCTGGAGAAATAAAATGCCAAGTACAAGCACGACATGATCAACATGGGGTGCCACACAAGTTTCAGGTGGGCACCAAAGTCTGGTTATATTTGCAGAAGGCATGCCTTAATGGAGCCTATCGGAAACTCAAACCACTTGATATGGTCCTTACATCATTACCAAGGCTATGAAATATAATGAATTTGAGATCTACATTCCCCCATTCCTTGGCCTGCTCCCAGTGTTCAATGCGGACCACCTTCAACTATACTTTTGACCATTGCTGGACACATCAGACATTGCAGAACAAGTCACATCTAAAGAGTTAAATCCAGATTGGATGGAACTAGCCACAACTAATCGAATCATGGACACATATATCAATAACACCTAACAGTAAAGGATCCAACTATATCGAGTTTTCAAAGCAGGCCAACTCCTTCACCAGGGCAAGTGGCTCACCAGGGACCAAGTTCAGCAGAAGTTTCCTCATCTCATGGAGGAACTCAATGCAATAGGGACGATTGCTTCCTAAGGGGGGGGGGGGGAATGATCTAGGTGGATATTGGTGACCACCCACCTATTCCACTTGGACCCCAACCATTATTTCTTTCATTTTTTTAGTTTCCTTAATTGTAGCACAATTTACTATTTTTGATAGTTTTTTGGGTCCTGAACTTCAAGAGCCATTTTGAGGCCCTAAATGATGTTTTTTTGGGAAAATTGGAGCCAAAATGGAGTTGTAATTGATGTTGGCCACTTAGAAGTTGTATTCCTTAGATATATCATTCAAACGAGGTATTGTGCACGTCAAATGGAGATCGTATGCCAAAGTTACGACCCCGGGAAGTTGATGTACCAATTCACCCAAACGGGGCCCATAGTTTTGGTGCTTCATCTCCTAGGGTTAGGTTTTTGGATGTTTAGGGATTTCCATTGTTTCTCAATAATAAATAGGCCTTTGAGCCTCATTGTAACATAGTTTAGAGGCATGTAGCCGCCACATCTCTTCTCAGAGATAAGCTACCATCACCCAAGCTAGTTTATTTACATTCTGTATGTAAGCATATTTCAATTCTTTGATATTAATGAAATGAAGTTTTGTGTCTGCTGCATCTCTCTTTATGATTATATCTGTAATTTTTTGCGTTCCTATTTAAATTTGGATCATAAAGCCTGTGCATAATTAAAGTACGTACAAGGATAAAATGGAAAGTTCCACTACTCTGCACAAGGTGGGCCCAAAAGGAAACATATAATTTATAATCATGTTGGGTAAGTGGCCCAAATATTTACTCTTGGGTGTAAATGATAAATAATAAAGTTGTATTGAATCAATATAGAAGAGATAATAAATGTTAACATCCATGACCTCTCCTCCCTTTTCTATGATTCTATTTCTCTTCGTTTCTACTAATAAAATCGAAAGAAAAATCTTATTTTATAATTATTATAAAATGTCATCATCTTTTTGTAAAATTTATGGAATTTAATCAAATAAAAATTCATCACATAGGTAGTTCAAAAGCTTTATGGAAATGTTGTACTTGTAATCCTTAGATTTAAAAATTTGTTAAAAATATTTTTTATAAAGAAAACTTCAACTTATTCACAACTGCTATTATTAACCTACAACAAACTTGGGGATTTGAAACAAGATATGGGGACCAATGAATACTAAAACTATAATCTAATGGTTCTACCTTTTAGATCCATATATGATCCGGATTTAAACAGGAACACAACAAAATACAAAGATAACCATATACACAAAGATGCAGCGAAAATAATACTTCATTTCATTAATGGAAAACACTGAAATATGCTTACAAACAGAATTGAAAATAAACCAGCTAGGGCGATGGTAGCTTATCTCTGAGAAGAGATGTGGCGGCTACATGCCTCTGAATTGTCTTACAATGAGGCTCAAAGGCCTATTTATTGTTGAGAAACAATGGAAAACCCTTAGCATTCCAAAACCTAACCCTAGAAGATGAAACACCAAACTGTGGGCCCCGTTTGGGTAAATTGGTACATCAACTTCTTAGGGTCGTAACTTTGGCATACGATCTTTGTTTGATGTGTACAATAGCTCGTTAGAAAGATCTATCCGAGAACTGCTACTTTGGGAAGGGCAACATGGTCCATGGACCCATGTTGCCCGCTAATTTCCCAAAAAGCGTCGTTTAGGGCTTCAAAATGGCTCCGGAAGTTCAGGACCTGAAAAACTGGTAAAAATAGTAAATTGTGCTACAATTTAGGAAGCTGAAGAGCTGAAAGAAACAATGGTGGGGGTCCAAGTGGATTTGGCAGGTGGCCACCAATATCCACCTGGATCAATATACAACCAAAATCATATACAATCGAGTTAATCAAATTATGATTAAAACCACTGAATATACAACCAAAATAGGTCCAAAAAGTAAAACAGTTAGACAATAGCTTAAAATTCAGGAATTCCAGTGTCTTACTATTGAAACTTTACAAAAAATTATAAGTTAAAGTAATGAGACATCCAAAAAAGAACAAAGAAAAAGTTGAAATAGAGACCCTTGAATATTGTAATTGGCCAAGTATGACCATTTTCCAGCTACTACGTCACAAATATCAACCTTTGTTAGTCAAAGCGTATTCTCTCCTTGCCCCGATTGTAACATCCACATTATCAATAGTATTCAAGGTTTTACCTGTAACGGCCTTTACAAATATTTGCATGCCAATTTTTAGGAAAAGCACCAAAATCACAGTAAATTCCTTCTGAATATTTTATTAGCGAACATCCTCCAACCATCCTCTAGTCTCTTATCACCAAAGATAAGTCTCTGTTGGTCAGTGGGAAATCCTTGTTTGTTCTGGATATTGAATTTAACATTGTTAATTGTGTCTGAGCTCTCAATAGCAAATGTAAATGTCTTTCTAGAATTAGGCAGAGTAAATTTGCATGATAATAGAACAAAGAACATTTTCAGAATTTCTAAAATAATAGAACAACGATAATTTTCATCTTCGAACTCCATTGACATTCACATGAATACCAAGAATTATAATAAGTAATTTGAATTTTATACCAACTAACCAAGTATTTGTATTAAATGAAAACACCATTATAATATTAGGTAGGAAATTGATGCTAACTTCAACCAACACACACAAATAGAAAACACAGATACTAAATACAAAAGAAACAGTGCACAAGGAATGTAGAGAACGAGATTCAAATTTGAAAAGTACAACCTATTATGTGTCTATTTGAATCTGTTCCATTTTCCAAATGGAAAACTAAACTTAGGCATACTAAATATTCCCAACCAGCTCCTATTTAAGTTTGTATTAGAATGTGCATTTAATTTACCAAATTGAAGCAAACTTTAAGATAGTAAGTATATCTAATCAAATCCATGGTACATAACAAAATTTGCAAGATTTGAAGTAAACGTTATTCTTCAAATCACATAGGAATAATAATTCACGGTGCTTCTATCCATTTTACAACCAATGTTAATCACTTCATTTACATTTGAAATGTACAACAACCACCTTATTTTATTGTTTTTGGTACATAGCATTCATTTAAGCTTGGACTATTATGTACCAGAAATAGCACAAGAAGGATTACCAACTTTTCCAATGCCACTTACCTGCAAATTCCTCATTTCCCTATATACTTACCAGGTCTTACTATCTTGTGTGTGATTTTTGTTGGGAGGGATAGGCTAATAAATAGAAACTTAATAGATTAAGTTTATCATTTATGCGAGATGGTGGCAATAAACCCATAAATTTCAAAACCATATCATCCATTTAATTTAGATATTAATTCACTTTTAACACCATTGATATCTGTACCATTGAATGACAAGTAATGTTAATGAGGTGAGATAAATATTATGCCTCAAAATCTTATGATTATGACAAATGGCATATAGAAAATCAATAGAGTGGAGTGAGAGAATGTGTGAGAAATGACAAGTGCTGAAGAAGTGGATGTACAGAACAAGAGGTGTGCAAAGTTGGTGATGTGTGTCAAATAAAAGTGTTGGGAAGAGGGGGTATGTGTGGGAGAACCAGTGTGTGAAGGGAAATTCTCATGCGAAGCAAGGAACAAAAAATTTCTTCATCACACATGAAATTTGGATAAGTATAAAACACTTGTGAGATAAATTTTGAGTTTCAACATGCACAAGGAGGGGCCAAAAGGAAATATTTAATTTATGATCGTCTTCGAAAAGTTGGAAAGTGACCTAGGTATTTAAACTTGGATGTAAAAAAATAAAATAAAAATTGTGGTGAATAAATTCAGAAGAGGTAATAAATGATTTTTTATCTTCTTTTCTATTGTACTATGACCCAGGCTTGAAGTGAAGTGACCCTTACGCTCTGCCACTTTCTAACAACGTAAATACAAATGTTCTTAAATGGCTAGAATACAAATTTTTTAATTAATTTTTGATCTTCACTCTCAGGCCTGAAGTGAAGTTCCCTTAGTGACAACATAAATCCAACTGAATTCAAGTTATTTTAATTAAGTTTTTGTTTAAACTTGCCAAGAAATGGGTAAAAGTTTTAAGTATCATTAGAATTTTAATATGGATAAAATTTATGCATGATGATATAATTCTTTTAAAAAATTTTCCAATTTTGAAATGACCCAAATTTTCAAAAATTCAATGTTGAATTCTTCACCAAAAAAGGAATTCAAAGTTGAATTCTCAATTCCATTTAACTATAAATTCCTCGTTTCCCTATCTAATTACCAAATGTTATTCTCATTTGTGGCTTCCCTTGGACGGGATAGGCTAATAAATAGAACTTAATAGATTAAGGTCATCATTTATGGGAGATGGTGATAATAAACCTCAGTGTTTTAAAACCATCTCATCCATTTAACTTAGATATTGATTTGCCTTTAACACCCTTGATACTAGTACCATTTAATGACAAGGAAAAGTAATGAGGCAAGATAAATTTTATGCCTTGAAATTTGGTCATTCTGACAAAGGACATGTAGGAAATCAATATTATGAAGTGAGAGAATGTGTGACAAGTAACAAATGGAGAAGAAGTAGTTTTGTGGAACAATAGGTGTGGGGAGTCAAATATGTGTGCACAATAAAGGATGTACAAAAGAGCAGGTATATGTAGGAGAAAGGTTGCATAGAGGAAATGTGTGTGCAGAGCAACCAACACAAACTTTATTTCACACACATGAAATTTGGATAAGTATAAAAACACTTAACATAGAAATTTTGAGGGTCAATAGACACAACATCGAGGAAAAAGGAAATATCTAATTTAAAATTTTGTTCGTAAAGCGACCCAAGTATTTAGATTTGGGTGCAAATGATAAATACTAAAGTTGTGGTGAATAAATTAAGAAGAGGAAACAAAAGATTACTTATCTTCTACTTACCAAAACAAGAAAAAATTTCTTTAGGGAATATACAACAAACTAGGTAAATACATTTTAGAGAACACAAAAATACATTCTAAGACAACTAAACAAGTTGAATTAGCAAGGTTTGATCTTGGGCATCATGGAATAGTTGAAATTAGGTTTTATGAATATCATTAAAGAACAAAATCTAAATGGAAAGAGTTCCTTCATGGAAAGTTATCAATAGTATGAAGCAAATAGCCTTTTTTTTTTCCATTGAAATATAAATCTCTACATATTCGAACATGCCAAGACCACTAAACACTTGATAAACTTGTTAAGAGGCTCACATACTATAGGGGAGGCATATTCATGTTGATAATTACACCAAACCTTGAAAATTGATTGAGATAAAAGAAATCAATAGGCCTTACTAATTCGTGTGCATTAATAATATTTACACCCACAACCTCTCCTCTCTTTTATTTGACTCTGACCACAAACCCATATATTCAAATTTATCTTCCTTTTTGTTAACAAAATAGAAAAGAGAATTGTCATTTTACAATTATTGTAAACTACCATCATATTTTTGTAAGAGATGAAATTTAATCAAAGAAAAATTCATGACATAGGTAGTTCATAACCTTGGTGGAAATTTTGTACAGATAATCCTCAAATTTACGAATTTGTTAAAATCTTTATACAAATAAAATCTTAGCTTATCCATAACTCCTACTACTAACCTACAACAAACTTATGGATTTGAAACAAGAAACCAAGAATAATGAATACTAAATTTCGTAATATAACCAAAATAGGTCCAAAAATTAAAAAAAATTAGACAATTACCTAAAATTAAGGACTTCTAGGTTTTGACAACTAAAACTTTACAAAAAATTACAAGATCAAGTAATGATATATTCTCAAAAGAAAAAAGAACAATATGAAACATTTCCAAAATAATAAACAATGATAATTTCCATCTTTGAATTCCATCAATAGTCATGTGAATACAAGGAATTAAAATAAGCAATTCAAATTTTATACCGACTGACTAAGTCTTTATATTAATTGAAAACACTAGAGTCATGTTCTAAAATCCAGTCCAATAGTCTTGCATTGTGTACCCATTTTTCAATGCAAATGAGTAAATTGAAGAATGATTCCTCTTTGATATGCATATAAATAAAACTACTACTTCTTTTTAGCACTACATATGCATGACTTAAGTAGATTAGTGAAATATGTTTAAGTTAAACAATTAGAGTTTAAAACATCTAAGTCCCTGTATATATTTTTCCATAGTCAATATAGTAATTAATGGTTTTGTTTATATAGGGGAAACAATGAGAAAGATGCAAACTCACAAAACAAATAATGCAACAATTAGCAATGAATGTGTCTATCTGAATGTGTTCCACTTGCCCAACTAGTAGTCAGGATTAAGCATAATAAATTTGTCTGATCAACCCTTGTCTTAACTTCGTATCATAATTTTCATTTCATTTGCCAAATTGAGGCATGCTTTAACACAGTAATTCTGATTGATCAACTCCATAGTACATAATGACATTTGCAAGATTTGAAATGAATGTTTTCATTCAAATCACCTAGGAACAATACTTCATGGAACTCCTCTCCATTTTACAAGCAATGTTAATCACTTCATTTAAATTTGAAAGGTACTATAACCATCCTCTTATGTCGTCTCTAATACATAATGTTTCATGTAATATTGGATGGATTTAGGCGATTATGGAAATACCATTTACATTTGGAATTACAAAAAAGAATACCCATGAATTTCCAAGCAAGAATAATTGAACATTGAAATTATTACATGTTCCACCAAATTTGAGAATAAGCATAGGAAGACAAACTTCTAAACACAAGAGGACTTAGACATTACCCTCTCTATAAAGAGTCAACATGACCAATACCCATCATCAACTTGTGCAAATGTGCAAACTAACAGAGTTTGCAAACCATACCTCATCCATTATACAAAGTTTGCAAATAGCCTTAAATCACTTAATATAGACATGAAACATTTTTTGAGTGACACACTCTTGAGTGTTAACTGAATTACATGCAGAGATTTAGAGTATATACCAACCTGAGAATTGGATCCAATAAACCTGATATCCTTATCAAGATAAATATTTGCACCATTAAAACAACAAAGTTATATCTTGCTAATATTGGAGAGAGCTGTGAAAGAGAAAAAGTATCGTATAAATAGGTTATCTAGGAGCACACAACATCATTTATGTATAAATATGATGCCAAGAATGGAAGAAACGAAAAAAATCTCTGAATTTCCAAAAATGACAAAATGAGGTGATAGGACTCAAAAAAGGTACGTTATACAACAATGGTAATGCAAGAATGCCAAAGGAATCTCTTGAAAAGGATAGGATAAAATCTAGACTAGTAAAAAAGAAAAAATTAAAGGGAAAAGAACCATAGAAATTATGTAGTACACCACAACTCTTGAAGGACAAAAAACATACCACATGAATTCTTTAGAAATAACAAGGGAAATCATTAGCAAAACCCCAATAAAACATTTGTAAATCAACATTTCTAACAATAAAACCATAGACGTAATGTTCACCCACCATATAAAACTATGATAATGGGAAACCTACTTCAGAACCATGACAATTGAATAGATTTGTTTGCTCTTGCAACTCTATCCACCTCTCAGATATACCAAAAAACAATCACAATACAATTTGGTTATCAAAGCACACACTAGCAAGAAAAATAATGACATCAATAAAAGCTAAGATAATATACAACATAAGGAAATGGACAATACATAATTCCACTGGAAAATGAAAATCCCCTCTCTACCCTGCATGACAAAATTTAAAATTCATGGCTCAATTATAGACAACACCAAACAACTTCTAACCTTAAAAAGGTAAGATAAGTCTTTTTAATAGAAAAAAACATGCATCAGAGGAAGATTTACAAGATATGATAAAGGTTAGCCGAAAAACCCTAACAACTTGGAGATAATGAAATTTATGCTAAAAAAAACATATAGGAACGTTAATAACAACCACAAAATAGAGACGTAGCTAAAAATAACAGAAACCCTAATTGAAATCAAACGAATGAAAACTTAAATATGTTGAGGTCCCAGACCTATTAGAGGAAAATGTATCAAAAAAGCATGAATGCCTAGAAAAAATAATAAAGAGCGAAAATAATACAAGGAAATGAATATTTCTCTAGAAAAACGACCATTAACTAATTACAAGGGAAAGTATAGATAAATAAAATCTCTTCAACAAACCATACCTTGGAATCAAAAACTCTAATATGACTTAATGATTTGATGGATGCACGATCAATATTCAATGCCATCAATCAATTCAGGAATTATGTGTCATTTTTAAAATTTTATTTCATTTTATTTTTATTTTTTTAAAATAAATGTCACATTCAACTAGAACTAATTAGTTAGATCAAAATTTGTAACCAATCATAAAATAGTTTGTTATTATTTCATTTTATTTTATATTTTTGTAAACAAATTTCACATCCAATTTCAAGTACTTTTTCCAATCAACATTTGCAACCAATCAGAAAGTTGTATGCTAATTTCCTTAAAAAAATTCAAAAAAATAACTTGAATAAACAAATATTACAAAACATTTGAAAAAATTACACAATTTTTTACGGAAATAAATATTAAACCATTTTGACTAAAAATTGATTTCTATACTCCCTGGTATGGTAGGGACTAAGAAATAAACAATCAAACAATATTAAGATTGATAAAGCAAGGGAAACGAGAAGAGCTAGGTCAAAGAATTAAAGAGAGGTATTGGGGAGGTTGAAAAAGCAGAAAGGAGGGATTCAAAGAGAGAACTGATAGAGAAACTTAATGGGAGAGGTTATGGATATTAGGTTACCAAGATTGGCATATCTTGTAGCCATGTTCCCTATTGAAGTTGCTGGGGTGCTTCTCGATTTTGAGAGCTTCCTAGATGATACGAGAGTTATAGAAAGGAATTGAGGCTAAGATTTTTGATTGATCAAAACAAATGAGATGCTTGGATTTGAAGGAGTGCTTATCTATTACAAACTCTGACAATTGATGATGTTTAGTATTAGAAATGTGCTCTTTAATATGGGTTTTGAAGGGTATACTTATCTAATGAATGTACAAATTTCCATCAGATCAAGGAATTTGGTAGATCCCTAGACCTAACATAGGATCAAATTTGTCTTTGGCTAATAGAAATACTTGCTTAAGAGTTTTGAGAGGTTTGAATACAATTTTAATATTTCTTTTGGCTAAAATTTTGGAAATGGGATCACTAGTCCCTTTATATAAGGGGGAGAGACCATCCTAAAAGGAGGAGATGAATCATGATGTTTAGGCTTAGAATTTGTAGTGACTTGAAATGATTTATTAATTTGAGAGTGGATTAATCATTGGCTTTAAATGCTTAGATCGGATATGATTTTTATTTAGAAAGGAATAGAGGAGTAGAGATTTTTATGATGTGTAAAATAAGATTTTTTACGACTGTCGACTTTTGGAAAGGGTGGTGGTGGGAATGGGTGTGAAGATACCAATCGATGTGGGTATTTTTCCTATAGACATGATGGGTTAAGGATCCATCAGGGATGTGGGAAAATATGACATCAAGGAAGGGAAGGGAATTACTAGATTCAATTTCCATGGTGAGCTGAATGCACTCAGAGATACTATCAAGGTGGGTAACAAAGACATGTAGCAGGAAGGCCATATTGCTAGATAAAAAAAGTGTCATCTAAAAATTAATACGAACACTTTGGTTGTTGATTCCAAGAGCTAAGGACTACAATTTCAAAGTATTCCATGTAGATGTTATCTATGACTGGAGATAAGGAGGAAACCATATTTGTGCCTTCAGTTTGTTCATAAATGATGCCCTTGGAAGACAAGAAAGCGGAGTAGAGGTAAACTTCAATGAGATTAAGAATTTCAAAGTCTACAAAATTATAAATAAGGTTAATAGATTTAGGAATATGAATTTTAGTGAACAATGAAACAACGTCAAAATTGACTAAAATGTATTGTCATTAACTTGGAGGTTGTTAGTTTTGAGAATGAAATCAGATAAATATTTGATTAAAGAGGAGGATGGCCCCAAAAATCATAGGATTTTTTTGGCCAAATATTGACCAAGGGAATGGGTGGGGGCCCCAATGGAATTGAAAATCGGTCTAAGGGGGAGACTGGGTTTGTGAATTTTAGGTTGACCATAAATTTTGGGTGTTTAGGGTGTGTGAGGAATCATGTTTTGTTGAGTGCCAATGTCAATAGAGGAGGATTTTATGGCTTGAGTGGCAATTTGGGTTATGGAGTTGATAAAGTTTTTGGAAAGAATCTTATAAGAGGAAGAAGAGAGAAGATAGAGCATTTTAGATTCATAATCTCTAGTGTTCATGATAATTGAAGTGTTTCCCTTGTCAAGTTTGATGATAAGGATGCCTAGATTATCATTAAGATGTTTTATGGCTTGGAATTCCCTTTTGATAGATTAGGCTTAGGAGTTTTATGTGACAAAGAATTCGACCACAACCTTGACAAATTTCTTTAGCTATATGGGAGGGGAGGGTTTGAGAGACCAACTCAATAGAGAAAAGAATCTTTTCTATTGGGATCTAGTGACGAGATAAGGAAAAATTAAACCCTTTCTCTAGGAGACTAAGGGTGGATGAAACTAGATCTAAGGAGGAGAGATTGGTAGTAAAGGAGGGTCGCAAAAAGTTGGGGTATAGGACTGACTAATGAGAGCAAGAGATGGTTTGATTATTATTATTATTATTATTATTACAAGAATATTGAGTGGGATTTTTAATCATTAAATTAGGGTTATGAGAAGGAGAAGGGATAAAGAAGTTACTAGAACCATTAAGAGAAAAAGGGAAGGTAATGGAGTCTAGGTAGGAAGAATTATAAATAGAATAAATATTATGCAAAGAGGGTAGATTAATAATAAGTTTGGCATTAAAATTGGGTTTCTAGCAATAGGGGGTGTAGTATTACAATGATGAGGATAAACGCGCAGGGATCGAGGGCCTCATCATGAATGATGAAATTTGAATAGCCAGCAGAGGAGTCCTCCATGATAGTTGTGTGATGGGGGAAATTTGCCTATTGTGAATAGGAGAAAATGTTAGGGCTCAAGGTCATAGTTATTTTCTCAATAACAGTTAGCTTGTAACTTGTGCTAGATAATGGGAAATTTAATTGCTTAAATTTGTGTACATTAAATTATCAACCAAGACTCGTAAGTTGACAAAGTGCCTGAAAAGTATATGCAAAATTATACTTGACTAAATTTCAATCAATAAAACTACAAAATTATATTGCACACATGCATCTACTGAACATGGATTCATCACTTGAATGCCACATCAATGAAAATTAAATATTTATTTTAAAAGGTTGTTTCATTCGTCAACATCATAGGCATGTCCAACATGTTTAGTATTTTTTGCAGGTCAACAAATAAATACATCAAACCACATTGTGCTAGGAAAAAATAAAATTAAAAAAATGAGAGTTACCAGTTTGAGTCTTGGTGGTTCTTGCAACTATCTATGTATCCCTGGGTTGTTAACTCTCTACACAGGTCCCTCACTCCACACAAATAAAACAACTTAACTTGTAGAAAAGTAAATATGGAACTCCAGGAAGAAATTAAATCTACATGAGTGTAATGTACATAAATGAAAATAAACCAAAGTAAAGTGTCTACCAAATGTCTACAAAATTGCAAGTGAATCCCAGATTAGGGGGGCCTACCTAATTGGGATAATTGCAATCAAGAAGGTGTTTTATGTTAGAATAAAAATATCAACAATGATTTGATATTAACCCATCAAAATTTTATAGAGTCTAGAACGAGTTTTACAATATTGGTCGCAACCATAATTCAATCTATCATAATGACTAGCATATTAAAATATTTACAGAGATATATATAATATTAAACATGTTCCAACTTAGGTCGAGAAAATAGAATAGATATTTTGGTCTTATCTCAATCATTATAGTAATGAGTCCATTTACTACAAAAATAATACAAAGGATGCAACCGTTCAAACAACATTATACATTTTGGAAAATATTTTCTCGAATAAGACAATCTTCAGTTATAGTGAAACAAAATATGTCCTATGTGGCAAAGGTTTCCCTAGTTGGACTAGTCACAAGCATGAATACCAATGTTGGACTTTGATTGTATATGCATTCATGATTCTAGTAACCACTTATGATGACCACTTCCAGAAACTCATCTTGATATACATGGTCAACACATTTGAAAAACTAGAAACTATTCTTCCTGTAGCTTATGTGAAAGAGATTCAACATCGAAAGTGATTAGGTAGAGAAAACACACCAAAATATAGACCAAATCAATGAAAAAATGTGTGAAATGATGAATAATCACCTTAGTAATTCGTGAATGCTATAGGCATGATATTGATATTGAAAATAATAAAGCACAAGGAAATGAAAGGTCAAACATAGGAGAATCGGTCAAAAAGGGTGTTTGAGTTGTACTTTGGATGGCTCAAAGTTGAGACTTGTCATCTCACCCATGCCCAAACTATTGCACATTTTCGTGATTAGCCCCTTCTATAGCTTGGACCAAGAATTTCATCTTTTCCAGACTAGCATGTTGGCATTGATGTCAACTAGACTAGCATGGATGTTGGTTGTAGCAGATGTGCTAGCATTGATGTGCAACCATGGGGAGATGTGTTGGATAGTTAACATTGTTTGACATTTGGCAAGTGTGTTGGCATTATTGTGAACTAAAAGTGGCATAGTCGGATAATGCTCAAAATAGCTTTCCAATGGTATGCTAAAGTCTACAAATGGCCTATTTGATGGGGATTTATTGCTGGTCAAAGTTAAGTGACTCCAAAGTCCAAGTTGTAGAGCCAAGTATGGAGAAGGGTCATAGTGGAGACCAAATTTGGCATATTTTTTCAAATGCAACAGATCTTCTAGGAGAGGTGCTAAAGGAGAGTTGGGAAAATGTGGCCTGACAATGCAGAAATGGAGATAGTTTTGATTGGTAGATAATTTATCCCATTACACAGGGCATATTAATGGAGGAAACCAAGAAGATTGCAAAGGGCGCACAAAGTTAAGGCACCAAAATGAAACAAACATGTTGACACAGAGAAATAACAAAGTAGCAGAGAGCACCCTGATTCATTTGTAGCGAAGCCCATCGCACAACTCATCATGACAGAGTACCCTATAGGTTTCATTGAGTGCAACAGTGTAAAAAGGCTTGGATCCTTATGAAAAAATAACAAAGGAATTCGTCGCAAAACACAAGGCCCGATACCATTTTCTCTGTCCTCTCTGACAAGATCATGGTATCATTTTATTGGTTGAGGTGATGTTAGCATGATGTTTGTACATGGGGACACATGGTAGGTAGATTCAACATTTTTGGGCGGCCTAATGGGCCAAATATGGGTGACATGTGTCACCACTCTAGAGGCACCATGTGGCAGGAATGATGCAAGCATGACATTATCCCATAAATATTACCCTCGAAGATTACAAAGGGCACACAGAGGAACTAGTAGGATGGTTGGGCATCAGGAATATGTGGCCTTTTTAGAGCATGGGCCAACGGAAGATGCACCGAACAGACCCCATGGGATGCGTAAGCCTACAAGGCTCACCTCAGAGAAAATTAAGGGCACAAAAGGAAAATGACCAAGAACATTGCACTAAGACATGTTGGACTAATAGAAGAAAAGTTGAGGTCCAATGGGAGTAAATGCAGACAGCCCCATGGGACAACTCATCCTACAAGGCTCATCCCAGAATAATTTAAAAGGAGCAAAGTGGAACCATTGGGAGGATAGTGTTGGTACAAGTCAACATGAAAACACACAAGCAACATCCAATGAGAGAAGAGTGGGAGGACCCCACAGGACACATAATCCTATAAGGCTCACCCTAGAGACAAACAAGGGTACATAGTTCATATTTCCTAGACAAAGGCGTCAGGGTAACATACCATGTAGGAATTTACAGGGTAAGTTCCTGAGATAGAACACCAAAGGACACCGCTCACAAATAGATCACAAATCAATACACCAGTATCATTGACGTGGTTAACACCCTCAAAGAGGGAAAGAATCCATGTCCTGAGCCAACATGGACACTTCAAGCAATTTATTAATAAAATAATGAAAATTTACACAAGCTTCTCTCATGAACGGTTACCCTACAAATGACCCCCCATACTCTTTAAATAGAGATCATGGACCAATCAGGTGTTAAGCCACAGATCAAGTGTCGGTAATACCGAGGAGAGAATGAACCATGGGATCACTACATATCATGACTATCAGATTGTAAGTTACAAAAGTACATAGTAAGAAACACACTTTACCTAACTCTACACTAGACCAAGTTATACTTAACTATTTCCTCTGTGTCAGAATATCCTCACATACCCCCTTAAGAACAACTCGGGATAGATTGAAGGAAGTACAAATATGACACAACAGGATAAGGAAGGAGGCATTAGAACCTATCCCCCCTTAGTGACAACTTACTAAATTCCAACCATAAATCAAATTTTAGTAAACTTCGCCTCTGTGAGAGCCTTTGTAAAGATGTCTGCAACTTGATCATCTGTTGAACAATATTGCACTTCAAGAATATGGTTGTGAATGAGATTTCTGATGAAGTGCATGTGCAGTTCAATGTGTTTGCTGCGTTGATGTTGGATTGGATCTTTGCAAGTTGAATGGCACTTTGTTTATCACACCAAAGTGTAGTCGGATGTTGCTGCTGAAAGCCAAACTCTGATAGGATCTGACGAAGCCACGGGGATTCCTTACTAGATTCTACAGCACCACGATACTCTACTTCTACTAAAGAAAGAGAAATAGCACTTTGTTTCTTGCAAGCCCATGTAATAGGTCTTGAACCAAGAGTGAACACATAACCTGCAGTAGACTTCTGATCATCAGGGTCACCAGCCCAATTAGAATCAGTGAAAGCAACCAATAGAGGAGATGGTTCTGCACTGTAACAAATCCAAAACTAAACTATACTTCAAACATAATGAAGTATTCTTTTAGATAATTTATAATGACTTTCATGTAGGTTTTGCATAAACCGATCAATAAGGCCAACAACAAAGGAAAGGCCAGGACGAGTATGGGTCAAATACAAAAGCTTTCCTACAAGTTGACGGTATAAGGTAGCATCAACTTCAGGGGAAGTACAAGTGACTGAAAGTTTGGCTCCAGACTGAAAGGGAGAAGGGGCTGGCTTATAGTCTTCCATGTGAAAATGGCATAGAAGATCAGATGCATACTTGGACTGGGAAAGGGAAATACCTTCCTTGGATTACAAGACTTGAAGACCAAGAAAATAATGCAAGTGTCCTAAGTCTGTCATTTCAAAATTATTTTTAAAGCTCAACTTCACATGGTATATAAGGTTGGGATCACTACTAGTAAGGATAGGATCATCAACATAAAGAACAAGAATGATAAGAGACTTTCCCACTTTCTTGGTGTAGATAGTATTGTTAGAATGACACCTAGAAAATCCAGTTTCTAAAAGAAAGCTATCCATTTTGGCATACCAAGCCCAAGGGGCTTACTTGAGACCATAAATGGATTTTTTAAGCTAACATACAAGGTTGGAGTCTGTTTGTATAAATCCAATAGGTTTTTCCATATATATTTCTTCATGCAAGTCCCCATGCAAGAAGGCAGATTTAACATCCATCTAATGGACTTCCCATTTGAAAGAGGTAGCAAGGGAAAGAACAAGGCGGATAGAGTTCATTTTGGCAATAGGGGAGAAGGTTTCAGCATAGTCAATGCCTTCAACTTGTGAAAAACCCTTAGCAACAAGACGAGCTTTATGTTTATCAACTTTTCCATCTAGTCCATACCTGCTTCTGTAAACCCATTTGCATCTAACAAGTTTTCGTCCCTTTGGAAGAGGAACAAGATCCCATGTATCATTTGCCAATAATGAACGATATTCTTCATTCATAGCTGCGTCCCAATCTAGATGGCTTGAAGCTTCTGCAAAGGTATCAGGATCATAATTGGCTGAAGCTTGAGCTAGTAAAGAAGAGGCTCTATCGAACTGAGAACGTGTACGCCACTGATCTGTAGGATCACTAAAAAGAGCACCAGCTGCATCCCGAGTAGTATAGACCCATTTTGGAAGTTGAGGAGCTGAAGGAGGATCTTGAAAAGGTGGGGAAGGATTGTCATCCTCGCTGTCATCATCTGAAGAAGAAATATTTTCAGAAGTAGAAGGGATAGAGAGAGGTGGCACATCTGCCGAACTAGGCTCGTAGGCCGATATATTTCAGCAAACTTTACATCTCTTCTAATGATAACATTTTTGGAATTAAGTGGAATAAGTCTGTATCCTTTGACATCTTCAGAATATCCAACAAAAATACATTTTTCACTCTTAGGTTCTAAAACTTTATGTTTCTCATCTGGAATATGGGCCCATGCTTAACTTCCAAAAACACGAAAGTGACTTACATCTATTTTAATTGAGCTCCATGCTTCTTCTCGAGTGATATTCTTTAAAACCTTAGTAGGAGTGTGATTTATTATGTAATTTGCGCAGTTAATTTCTTCTACCCAAAAATTAAGACTAAGTCCTTTAGATTGAAGCATACAATTAGCCATTTCCTTTAAGGTGCGATTCTTCCTTTCAGCTACACCATTTTGTTGTGGAGTATATGGGAACAATATGTTGCATTTGAATTCCATTCTCACTGCAAAAGTTGATGAATTTGTTGTTAACATATTCTCCACCATTATTAGATCTTAGCTTAAGAATTTGATGTCCAGATTGTTTTTCAACAAAGGCCTTAAAGGCCAAGAACATGTTAAATATTCACTCTTGAGTTTTAAGAAGTATACCCAAGTGCATATGGAGAAATCATCAATGAAAGTTAAGAAATACTTGTAGCCAGAGAATGAAACAACAGGAAGTGGACCACATAAATCACTATGCACAAGCTGTAAAGGGGCTGAGGCATGCCAAGTGGCACATTCTTCAAAACTATCCAATGATGTTTTCCGAGTACACATCCAGAACAAACACCATCTCTGCAAGATACCATTGGAAGACCTGTCACCATATTTTATTTACATAGATTCTGAAGGGAGTGATACTTTAAGTGACCAAATCGCTCATGCCAAAGTTTGCTCACATCATCATTATGAGCAACAAATACCGAGGGAAGATTTGATGACCCAAAGTTGTTAAACTTATACAACCTTGTAGAATCATTAGCAATGCCAGTAGCTAAAATTTGTCTAGGATCTCTTAGGTCCTTAATTACAACATCGTAAGGTGAAAATTCAACGATTTTATCTTCACGTGAATGAGTTATTTGATATACAGATAGAAGGTTGCAGGATAAGGTTGGAACACATAATACATCATTGAATTGACCATTGTTTATATGAACAGTTCTAGTTCCTACAACACTAAGAGACCTATCATCACCAACATATATATTTTTGGTGTTACAATCATTTAAAGAAGAAAACATGGCTTTGTTTTTGGCCATGTGATAAGAAGCTCTAGAATCAATGAGCCACTCATGAAAATGAGAAGAAGATACATTTAGTGCATATCCAGACTGAGATGCTTGACAACCACATGTAGAAAGTTCTATTCTTGAAGATGAAGTTGAAGTTGTTGAGTGCTCCAAATGGATGTTATGCTTCTTCATTGCTGCTTCCAAGACTTCCATCTTCTTAAATCATTTGGATTCTAAGTGCCCATCTCGATTACAAAAGTGGCAATGTCTGTCAGTCTTCTTCCCTTTATTTTTATTTTCCTTATCATTTTGAGATTGAAATGGCTTAGGATCATCCTTTTTAGGATACAACTTCCTAGGATTCTTTGAATTTGGTTGCTACTAGGTGGCTAAGGATTTCTTAGAAGAGTTTCCAAGATTAAGAAGACCAAGATGTAAGAGTTTTTCTTATTCTCTTATTAAAGAATCACAAAAGGCATCAAAGGAAGGGGACTTGTAGTCTTGTCCTTGAGAAATGAAGGCTTCTTTGTAGAATGGAGGTGGAAACAAACACAGAGTAGGATGGTCCCAACTTAGTAAGAATGGAATAGATAAGGTTACCATCTTCTTTCTTAACCTTAACACCTTCCAAGAGAAGTCTAAGGGTCTTAAACTTGGAAAAAAAATCTTCAATGGAAGAAACATTATTGGGGTCCAATGTAAGCAACTCATTTTTGAGTTGATGGGCTCTAAGTTCATTTTTAATTCCAAAAACTTTAGTGATTTGTTTCATTTCTTCATTAGGAGTATCAAGTTCTACGACATGGAATCTAAGGTCCGGAGAAATAGACATCCCTATCAACCCACGTGCTTGATCTTTCCTATTTTCCCATTTGCCTACCTTATCTTCATCTGTCGGTTTGGTTTCTTGGCCTAAGGCTATTCTGTAAAGACCTTTACTTCTAAGTAAATCCACAATGTAGGACCACCATTGGAAGTAGTTGGTGCTGTCAAGAATAACTTGGTATGGACTTTCCATTTTAACAGAAACTAAAGCTATAGATGATAAAGCTAAGTGTTCCAATGGAAATATCTCGAAAAATTAGGCTGATTAAAAAAAATGACTCTGAAAACGACTTCTGGATGAAGAAGTTATGGATTTTTGAAGAAAATTTGTTGAAGATGCCGACAAAGTGCGGGAATGTGCGGAAATGAATGATAATGTTATATTTAAAAAAATTTGCCCCCTTTCCAATTTTAGTCTAATTAGCTCAACAAAAAGAAAGACTTGAACTCAAGACTTTTATTATCATAAAATGGCTTTGGACCAAGTGAGCTAGATTAAAAGGTTAGTAATTTTTGGAAAAGAGGAAGGGTTTTTTGTTTTTTGTTTTTTGTTTTGTTTTTAGTAGTCACTAAAGCTTTGGGGTGTGTGCTTACTTGAGAAAGCTCTTTTTTTGCCTACAAAACAAAAAACACAAAACCCAACACAAACATACAAAAAAAAAACCTTATGGCTTGAAGTTAGCTTTAGCCGGAAACTAAATATTTTCCTCAATGTTTCCGATTTTCTGAGATCACACTAAGGTGCGACGGAAAAGAGCATACGCATGAGAAAAAAATCCCTCCTTTCTGTTTCTGATTTTCCTAGATCGCAAAGAGTCGTGGGGCAAAGAGCATACATAGAAATGAATGGTATATATTTGGTAATAGAAAAACAAAGAGCTAAATGAACCGAAATAAATAGAGAGAAAATAACTAGAAACTACAAATAAACACTGTATACCTCTAGATCTTAAAAATGATGTAGCTAGGGCTATCGAAAACCTTTTCGCGTCAAACGAAAGGGGTTCCTCACTCGAACAAATGCTCCTAACACAATAGATTATTCCTCTCGGCTCGAAAACAGTTAGTAATAGTAGATCTAGGAAACGACAATCAGATGCAGTTCTACTGGATTCAGGTTTGGATCACCAACAGATGTGGCCCTCAAATAGCTCTGATGCCATGCAGGAATTTACATGGTAAGTTCCTCAGAAAGAACACCAAAGGACACCACTCACAAACAGATCACAAATTAATACACAAGTATTGTTGACGTGGTTAAAACCCTCAAAGAGGGAAATAGTCCACAGCTTGAGCCAATGTGGCCACTTCAAGCAATTTATTAATAAAAGAATGAAAATTTACATAAGATTCTCTCATGAATGGTTACCCTACAAATGACCCTCCATGCTCTTTAAATAGAGATCATGGACCAATCAGGTGTTAAGCCACGGATCAAGTGTCGGTAATACCGAGGAGAGATGAACCGTCGGATCACTACATATCGTGACCGTCAAATTGTAAGTTACAAAAGTACATAGTAAAGAAACACACTTTACCTAACTCTACACTAGACCAAGAGGATATTCTGACACATAGGAAATAGTTAAGTATAACTTGGTCTAGTGTAGAGTTAGGTAAAGTGTGTTTCTTTACTATGTAATTTTGTAACTTACAATCTGACGATCACGATATGTAGTGATTTGACGGTTCATTCTCTCCTTCGTTTTACCGACACTGATCCGTGGCTTAACACCTGATTGGTCCATGATCTCTATTTAAAGAGCATGGAGGGTCATTTGTAGAGTAACTGTTCATGAGAGAAGCTTATGTAAATTTTCATTATTTTATTAATAAATTTCCTGAAGTGACCGCATTGGCTCAGGCTGTGGACTGTTTCCCTCTTTAAGGGTTTTAATCACGTCAAAAATAATGGTGTATTGATCTATGATTTGTTTTTGAGTAGTGTCCTTTGGTGTTTTGTTTGAAGAACTTATCTTGTAAATTCCCACATGGGAGACGGAAGGTTTCACCAACATTTGAAAATTTCATCAAGTGATGAAATGTGCATCCAAGGCATGGTTTTGTGAAGGTTTCACGTGTTGGGTGACCATGGGCCTTCAGGCCAAAAGCAAAGAAAAGGTGTCGAGACAAGAAAACATTCTAATGACATTACAATTCAACCCAATAGGCCTTTTATTGGTTAGTGCACGCAGTGGGTGGACCCCACACTACACATAATCCCAAGCGAAGTATGAAGGCTAACGTTAAGTTCAAGAATTGGTTCTGTGTAGCAATAATACCAATGGTACAAAAGGTTTAATGAGTGGAAATTAAGCCCTCAGGGCTATAATAAGAAGAGGTGCCTAGGAGCCAGACTGTGGTGGTTTTGTGTGCGATTGGTGATTATGGCCTATGGGCTAATAACAAAGAAAATGGCACTATGGGACACTTTTTAAGATATTACCACCAATGAGCATGAAAATGAGTCGGAAACTATTTTAATGGAGGTCAGGAAAATGAAGAAAATGGCAACTGTGAAGAGCTCTAGTTTAAGGAAACAAGGACCACAAAATTCAGAGTTAATTTAATGGGCTTGGTTCAAGGATAATTTTCCATCTCTAATATTCCTTGCATGACATTAACAAAATAGCTTAGGGATTTGACCATTTTCAAGAACAACCATGCTTGAGATTTCTTGCACGTTATGAAAAAATAAATGGAAAACATGGCTAGGTACAAAATCTATGATCACAGACTATAAGAGCTATGCCAGGGGTACAATATCAACACTGTGATCAAGTTAATAAGCATGGTGATCCTCTTTGTATGTAGTTTTTACTGACATTAATTATTAGCATGGAGAGACACTCAGGTGCCTAGTCTGTGATTTAATGTAGTTGCAATGGTTGAGTGAATGAAGCCAATTCATAGTATTTAATGTGGTTACAGAAGCCAAGCAGTTTGATGTAACAAAAACATGGACAATCATGCATCCAAGTACACTTGTAGATAATATGTTTGACTATAGAGACAACATCACAGACTAGAAGAGTTATGCCAAGAGTACAATATCAACACTATGATCCAGTTAATAAGCATGGAGATCATCTTTGTATGTAGTTTTGACTAAGATTAATTCTTCGCATGGAGAGACACTCAGGTGAATATTCTGTGATTTATTGCAGTTGCAATGGATGAGTGAATGGATCCAATTCCTAGTGTTTAATGTGGTTACAGAATCAAAGTAGTTTGATGTAACAACAACATGGAAAACCATGCATTTAAGTACACTTGTAGACAATATGTTTGAATGTAGAGACAAAATCGATCACTGTGTTGTAGTGGAACAAAACCTAGGATTGAAGTTATGTAATTGGGGGATGCAACATTGTTATGCGAGATGACTGGAGGGCTATGAGAGTGTGAGTGGTGCTGAGAGAAGAGGGTCGAGAACAATGCACTACTACAGAGTGAGCATAGAACAAAGCGTTGCATGGGTGGAGTATGAATGAAGGTTGTTGAGCAGAAAAGAGGGCCAAAAGGAAGAAGAGAACATAGAGTTGAAAACAGATAGAGAGGCTAGCATTTACAATGAACATTATTTCCTTATTAAGTTTGGGTTGGAGCCTTCATACAAGGAGTTGGTGCTTCCATCTTAGTGGATGTTTGAGTGGAGCATGAGGGTTTGTGCCTCATACAAGTTGGTGCTTGCATAAATCCAAGGAGCTGCAAGTTGGTGCTTCTGGTAAGCTGATCAAGTGTTTACAAAAGGAGGGAGTTGGTGCTAGCAAACAATAAAAGGGAGCTTTTGTTTTATGTGAGTGGTGGATCACAAACAAATTGATGTAATAGAGTAGGCACTCATATTTACATCAAATAACAAACAAGATTTGGTGGTTTTTCTCCCATAAGGGTTTCCACGTTAAACCTTTATGTATCATGTGTTTGTTTCTCATGATGTGTGTGCTTATGTTGATTCATATGGTTGTTTTTATGATTTGTTAATGGATACTGACATGAATGGTAGCCATGTTTGAATGAAAAAATATAAATTGTCACAAAAAGTTAAATTTAGCCTTAATATTGATTCACCCCACCTCTTAGTATTAAACAGTGTTTCCAACAATTGGTATCAAAGACTGGTTCCTTTAGGAATAACTTAACTACGTGAAGGTGATCAAAAGGAAACAATGGCTAATCAAGTTTGGCTAACACTAGAAGGAGTTCCATTTTTGAATGGATCAGGGTTTGATCTATGGAGGATTAGAATGAGAGCCTATTTTACGATAATTAATTAATATGTTTGATTGTCTATAGAATATGGAGAGAACAATGAGTTTAGTGCAAAAGCCAAGAGGATTATCGTGAAAGGGCTATCAAATCCAGACGTTGAAAAAGTGAGGCAATGTGAGACAACAAAGCAAATGTTGAACAAATTTCAATGTCCATATGGAGGAGATAGCAGTGTGGTTCAAGAGAAGGTCAAAGAACCTTGCTACTCAAGTACTTAACTAGAATATGCAGATGTTGGTGTTGGAAATGATAAACAAAATAATAGAAGGAAGAGGTTGAAGAAATCATCTCAGAAAATAAATGCTATGAAGATTGATCATCTTCCTCTTAATGCACAAAATGTTTCTTATCACTCTTGAGAGGATGTTGAAGAATCAAATTAGAGGCCTTGCTTCTTAGAAGGTGAGTTATTGTTTTGTAATAACTGTAAATAGATAGGTCATGTAGCCACTAGATGTACAGATTCTTGTTATGAAGATAAAGACAATCATACATCTATTTGTTGTGAAGAGAGACCTATATTTGTAGCAATAACTAATGTGGATACCTCAGCTGAAGAAGATAGATCCTAGATGTGCCCATTCATAGGAGAAAATAAGAGTACCCCTGGTAATGATGAAGAAGGGATACTACTCAGACCTGTGGAAGATTCCATGGACACAAAGAGGAATTTGGATCTATGTGGTGGTTTAGCTAGCACCTTTGTCAGGGAAGAAAAGGATCTAGATGAAAAAATCCATTTTAGGAGGAATTTGATTTCTATTATAAAAGAGATTAAGGAGCTATCAAAAGAAAATCTCAAGAAAAAGGAGTAGTTCGTGATTATAAGCTTGAGAATAAAAATTTGAGAAAAACAATAGTTGATCTTAATGATCAACAAGTAGAGGCTAGCAGACTAAACATGATGTTAAACATTCATCTAAATGAGAAAGAAGAATTTTGTGAGAGACTCCAATCTAAAGTAGTCTCATTGAGACATGAACTAGAAAATAAAAATACAGAGTCATCTCAATATAAGAAGCTTGAGGAGGGAAGAAAGGCCTTGGATGAGATGCTTGTTAAGGAGAGATACCCTCTCTTCAAGGCTAGTTTTGGTCCCAAAAACAATAAAGAAAAAGAAGTTGTTGGATTGCAGTAGTGGCGAGGAAAGTAGCAACAAAAAATGAATAAAAGTAAACAACAAGAAGGAGAGAAACAAAAGAAAACTAAGCTGCAAGGAAGAATAAAAGGAAGCAATTCAGATAGCCATGGAAGGCACATGAAGAATCAACAAAGGTCCTTTACCCCTCAAGGAAAAAGCTCTCAAAGAAAAGGTATCTTTAGTTATCAAAATATATTTTATGGATATTGTTTTTCTTGCAATAATTTTAGACATAAAGCCATAGACTTTAGATGGTGTTGGGAAGCGGATCCCCCCACAACATGTTTTTGGGGCTTAAAGCTCGAGTTTTGGTCAATGTCATGTAAAGACTCTGCGAAGTATGGGAACAAAGCGCGAAAGTCCAGGATGATTCATAGGGTTGTCCACCCTAAGAATTGTTAAATAATGTAATTTAATGTAAAGTTGTGTCGACCTACTCATGGTCTGCGGACCATGGGATTGTATAAATAGAGCGAGGGTCTAAGTGTAAAGAGAGTTCAGAGTTTTTGAAAAGTAATAGATAGATGCGAAGGCATGGTTAGAATATAGAAGTGGATATGAAGGTATTGGGTCGTAGTAGTAGGTAAAGGCTCTACAGATGAGTGCGCAGAGGCCTAGTATAGTCCGTAACTGAGTGTGCGGACCCCTACAGCTAAGTGCGCAGGGCGGGGTCGGGTTTGAATTGTATTGAACTTGAAAGGTTGATTAATAAAGATAAGTTGATTTAGAATATTGTGCATCTGTTTGTAAATCTAGATTTCTATGGGATGTTTATCTTTATGCATTTATATGTGTTTTGGTTACGTGCACTTATCTAAAAGTAAATAAGTAATAAGAACATTGGGTTCACACAAACTAAGTTAAAGAACGAATATATTAGCACAGTAAAGATCGGGATCAGGATAATACTGTATTCACAAAGGTGTGCATGGGTTGCGAAGGATAGAAAGCTGCGTGGGGCAGTGCAGCATGTGGGTTAGGATCGTGCACTTCTAGAACCCTCATCAAGACATCCCTAGGGTGTGGAAACCTAGTTGCAACACCCTCCCATACTACTTCGGGTGAGACCTCAGTCCACGCTCCACGGACTATTGCCGAAAGGGCCAGTAGTACCAGGATTTGCTTGGCTAAACTCACTGCTGAACCTGGGTCAGGCCCCACATAAACAACAAATGGTTCCGTTGCCAGGACTAGGATCTGCCTAGGGGATGTTTGATGTCGTGCCACTGGAACCCAACAAAGAGGGAAATTGAAGAGTGGTTGGACAAGAATATTCACGATTTTGCAACACAGGAAAACAGAACTCCGCATGTATCTGAGAAAAGGTGGCTAGATCACTACGTGTATACGGAAATCCATGAGATTTTCTTTTCATCCTTTCCTTTTGAACTATATGAGTGGATCACAAGGTTAGCTAACAACTAGGGAAGCTGTAGGCTCAACCACCCAATAGTGTGGACTTTGGAATTAGTGCGCAGACTAGAGGCATCAGAAGATAAGATCACGCAAGTTATGGACCATTGGCTCGACCGAATAATAGGGGGATTCATCACTGAGTTGGCGATAAACACAACCGTAAGCTACAGCGAAGCAGAGCAATGTTTTCTCAAGGGATCGCGAAGTAAGTATATTAAATCTTTGAATACGTGGATTAAGAAGTTGTTATGTGAAAAGCAGGTTATGCGAATACATTAATGTTTGGGACGACGCAGAGCGGAAAGATCTACAAAGGTATTAGAGAATTAGGAAATAGTCCCTTAATTTCACCTTCGTGAGAAAGCAAGGAAGAGCTTGCTTGGGTCTCTCCGAGAAGTGTAGTCAGTTTGATAAGGCAATGCATTCTATAGTTACCACCTCCACCCACACCACCACCCGCTTCACCTCCCTCACCTCCAACTCCACCCACTCCACCTCCACCAACTCCGCAGTTCAGCATGGCGAGCGCGATCAAGCTACCCATATTCAGAGGAGTAGGGAATGAGGATCCGAACCAGTTCTGGTTCGTGGTAAGCGCAGTGCAGGAAGCGCAAGGGGTCACAGACGACAACATTAAGAAGGCTACATTGGTGAGCACACTATAGGATCAGGCGTTGACATGGTATATCAAGCACTCTAATGACCACCCAAACACAGGGATAACAGAGATCCAAAATGCGTTGAACAGAGAATTTAGTCGGCCGAAATCAGAGACATAGTCAAT